>PVJO010010786.1:0-62725 GCA_004026905.1 Hystrix cristata | reverse complement strand
AAAAAAAAAAAAGCTATAGTCCTTGGTCAGTCAGCTGCAGGGCAGAATCTACACGGCAGAGGAGGAAAGCAGAAGAAAGTTGTTTCCATCATGGTGGTCAGGAAGCAGAAAAGAAGAGCCAGGGAAAAGGATACACCCTTCCAGGTCACACTCGCAGTCACTTGCCTTCCAAGCAGACCCCACCTCTTAACAACAAGTCAGCTATAAGCTCCCATAATCCAATCACCTTCCAAACACGTGAGGTTTTGAGGTCATTTTAGATCTAAACCATAACACCAACATAGGGGACCTACAAAAGTACCTATCAGCAGATGCCTAAATAGAGAAAAGGTAGCGGGGTTGGGGATTTAGCTCTATGGTAGAGCACTTGCCTATCAAGCACAAGGCCCTGAGTTCGATCCCCAGCCCCGCCCCCTAAAAAAATGGTGTGTGCATACAACAGAATATTATTCAGACATAAAAATGAAACCTTGTCTTTTGTGGCAACATGGAAGGAACAGAAAGCATCAAGTTACACAAAATAAATCAGGCACAGAAATGTAAATACCACATGTTCTCATTTGCCAAAGCTAAAAACCAAAGTCGAATTTGTAGAAGAGAACAGAATAGTGGTCAGTAGAGTGTAGAAAGGATAAAAGGGAGAAGAGTGCTTAGGTAACAGTTACCAAACACAGTTCGATTAGAGTAATTTCCTTCTAGTGTTCTATAGTACAATAGAGTAACTGTATTGTACATCGATTTATGATATATTTCCAAACAACTAGAAGAGGAGAACCAGAAATTTCCCAAAACATAGAAATGTTAAATGTTTGAGGAGATGGAGGCATTAATCACCCTGACTTCATCCATATGCATTGTATATATGTATCGAATTATCGTATCATATCCCTTAGGTATGTACAAATACTATGTGTCAATTAAAGTACAATTTAAAAAGCCTTCTGACTGACTTTTGTTTGAGTTTATGTAGGAACCCCTCTCTGATACATTTAGCTAACCTAAGACTCCCATGGTGGGCTGAAGAGTGTCCCCAGATCCATCTGGTCCACCTGGTACCTGCGAAGGTAGCTTTATTTGCAATAGTTTTGGCAGATGTGATGAAGATGTAGTCATATTGGACCAGGGTGGAGCCCAATCCAATAAATGAATTAGCATTTTACTAACACTACCAAATCCATATTTTCATTTAAAATGTCTAATAATTTCAGTTAATAAAGAAGACAGGCAATTAATATGAATGGCCCACGGTTGACAGTGGTTCTGTTTTGATAGTTGTTTTGACATCCCCCAATCCCTGCCTGAAAAGAAAACAGAGTTGAATAACAAAAACAAAACCCCACAAACAACATCTACAAGTAATCTGGGGAAAGTATTCCCACAAACTCAAAACGGAAGTGTGCAGGGCGAGCTGCTGCGAGCTGAGAGCAGTGTGGGATACACAATCGTGAGGGGGAGACAAGGATGGGCCTGAGAACCCCAAAAGTGCAGCTCTTTGTAGGAACCCCAGTAAGATCAAACTATGCTGGGGGTCCCTGAGCCCAAGAAGCCCTGCAGGGCAGCACACCAGTGCTCCTGTCACCCAGGATCTAGTGTTGAGGACAGCTGCAGAGAAAATCAGAACTGACCAGGTCCAGGCCAAAGGCCAGGTGAGAGGGGCCAGGCCTCAGGGAGCAGAGGCCCAGTGCTTAAACCCTGGAAGGAAGAACAGAGAGTGGGGCTCTTAGAGTCACAGAGCTCAAACCTTCTCTTCTAAGAGGACAGAAAGTGCATTTTTACCTACACCTGAGCTGTAGGAAAGAGTTCCGTACAAATATCCCATTACATTCATGTAAATATCCCACTATATTCATTTCATGTAAATATCCTGGTAGTTCATTTGAGGGAAGAGCAAGAAGGAGCAGTTTCTTGGCTAAGACAATGAAGGTGCCTGGGAATGACAGACACGCTCACTTTGCATTTCAAAGGGAGCTAAAATAAATGAAACAATAGAACTCACGAAAGGACATCATGAATCAGTAGAAAAAAATCCAAAATGAGGTGATTGAAGAAAAGGATGGTAGGAAAATAGTAGAGAGAAAAAACAAAAAACAAAACAAAACAAAAAAGAAAATAGTAGAGAGAACCAGGTGTGAAATAAAAATAATTTTAGAGGTGAAGGCCAAACTGGAGGAAACAGAACAGTAAATAAACACAATGGATAATGTCTCCAGTGAAGGAAAAGATGGAAAGGTAAAACATTAGGTCAAAAGTCTGAACAGGGCAATAAAAAATATCAAGGGTCTGGTACAGTGAAGTATGCCTGTAATTTCAACTACTTGGGAGGCTGAGGCAGGAGGATTCCAAGTTTTGAGGCCAGCACGGACAACTTAGTGAGACTCTGTCTCAAAAATAAAGAGAATTGGGGACATGGCTGAGTGGTACAGCATACCTAAGTTCTATCTCCAGTACCAAAAAGAAAAAAATATATATATCTGGAAATGTTTCCTGAAATAAAATTACTTAAAACTGCATACTAACTAGGCATAGTATACAACTAGGCTGGGCCCAAAACTGCAATCCTATCTCCTACTATTTATCTCCTGCTACTTTCTGTTGAATTTTTTTTAAAGAAGAATAAGTTCACTGATTGCCATATAGGCAGAAACAGGAATTTCAGAGTCTATGCTGGGGGAGAGAGAAGACAGCGCTAGCTAATTTTAGTATTGCTAACTAGGGAACAAATAGAAAACAGCCAAAACTAGGGAACTAAAAGTGTCATATAAGAGGATTACGATGAAGTTTCTCAGAACAAAATGTTGAACCTTCCTACGTACCTAAAGACAGCAAATAAAACTGATCACATTGATATACGGATATAGATATGTGGATGTAGATATACGGTATTGATTATGACAACGTGTATAATAAAATAATGTGACAGAATTGAGGTCACCCATAGAGTTCATGCCAATAAATGTAATTGGGCTTAATGAAAAAAAATTTGCATCAGCTAAAAAAAGGCAAAATCTAATGTTTTGTCACATGTCAGAAATGTTTCTAACACAAAGAGATTTACAACGTTTCAAAACAAAAGGGTGAAAAAAATGTATATGTAATTGAAAGATGAAACAGGCAAATAAAAGTAAAAAAGAAATCATGAGCTCTCTTGAGATCTTCCAAGGTTGACTTCAGACCAAGAAGTACTAAAAGAAGCAAAGCGGATACTGCGTTTTTCTAAAGTCTGCAACTCAGGATGAAAGTTTAACAGGAAGGACTTCTAACGTGTGCAGACCTAGCCGCCACTTTCAGGAAGCAGAAAACGTAGAAGATGACAGGAAAAGTATACAGAAACATTACTTTAAAAAACAACCAAAAGCATTTTTACTACGCCTCTCTCAATCTAAAGCAGATCAACCAGCTGTGTGGATGCACAGATGCAGAGATAAATGATAGGCAAAAATAAGGAGGCTTGTAGAAAACTTAAGCGGCCAAATCATTAAAGCAGATCTTAGAGATAAATTAGGAGATGAGGGCTGACGCTATGACAGACCACCTACATCGTCCTTCAGAAGCAAATATGTAACTCTCACCTACTGGAAATGCCACCAGAGGTTGGCCCTCAAGGTCACAGCTCCCACAGCCGGTGATGCAGTAATGTGAAGAGAGAACAGCCCTCCAGTCAACTCCCAGCTCAGCAGCTCGGAAGGGCCTTCCCAGCCCCAGAGGTCCCCCCAGGTTCAACTCGCCACCTGTCCAATCCTACTTCCTTTCCCTGCCTACCACTCTCTGTCTCCAAGTCGGCTCCCAGGATGTTCAACCTGTGCCGGAAAAACACAAACTAAAAAGACACTGAGATACTGTTCCTCATCTATCACCGTGGGCAAAAATCCAGAGGCGTGACTTCATAGGACTCATGCACTGCTGGTGGAAATTTAGCAATACTTTCCAAAATTATGTATGCAGTAACCTTTGACCCAGAAAATCAGGGAATGTATTCCAAAGATGTGTTAGTGGAAATATGAAAAGATATATGCAAAAGGTTATTTATAGGAGCACACTCATAATGACCACAAAGTACTAGAAACAACCAACAATGTCTTAGTCACTTTTCCATTGCTGGGACAAAATATCCAACACCTGCAACTTAAACGAGAGATTCTCTTCGGCTCACGGTTCCAGTCCAAGTATGATTGGCTGGCTCCAAGGAAGAAACAGCATGGTGCAAGAAAGATGCACAACTTATGATAGCCAAAAGAAAGAAGGGAGAAGCCGGGGACAAGAACAAACCCTTACAGGCCACATCCCTAGTGATCCACTGTCTCTGGTGAGTCTCCACCTCCAAACACAAGACCTTTAGGAGACCTTTTAGATCTAAACCATAAAAATCTCTAAGAGATGGGTTGGGGATTTAGCTCAGTGGTAGAGCACTTGCCTAGCAAGCAGAAGTCAGTTGATCCACAGCACCAAAAAAAAAGTCAATAAGAGATTGGTTAAGTCAATCAAGTACATCCCCACGGTGGAGTGTTACATAGCTACAAAGAATAAGGAATAACCCTTCATACTAACATGAAATACTCTCCAGATGTTAAGTGGGAAAATCAAAGAGAAAAATATGTATGGGTGCCTTCATTCATTGGAAAACTGAGTAGGGAAACTATATACATATGTACATCCTGCGCTTTCCCCAAAAATAAGACCTAGCTAGAAAATAATTAGCCTTGAAAACTAGAGATCAAAAATGCCAGCCCTGGGGGGCCAGGGATTTAGCTCAGTGATTAGAGTGCTTGCCTTGCAAGCACAAGGGCCTGAGTTCGATCCCCGGCACCACCAAAAAAAAAAAAAAAAAAAAAAATCCAAAAAAAAAAAAAAAATGCCAGCCCCAATCAGCCTGTCCTTTCCTTAGCCACCTTACAGAGAAGCCACCAAGCGACAGAATAGCGACGCCAGGTAAAGTATACATTTACTTATTTTTAAAAACATTGGAAGGACATACAAAAATAACTTACTGGTTGTCTATGAGGAAGGAAGAGAATAGATAGATAGAAACTAAACTTGTTTGACTATATCTTGCCTTGTAGATTCAACTTTAGAATTAAACCTAAAAAGTAAGTCCTAAAAGGGGCTGGGGATTTAGCTCAGTGGTTAGAGTGCTTGCCTTGCAAGTACAAGGCCCTGAGTTCGATCCCCAGCACCAAAAAAAAAAAAAAAAAAAGTAAGCCCTAAAAATGAAAAGGGGAATTACACAAATGAACCATAACTATATAATAATCCACCTAAGAAGGATTTAGTATCCTAAGCACATAAACAGAGTAATTTGGCTTTATATCTTAGTGGGATAAAGTCTAAGGAAAAAAGAACTTCAACAATATCAGCAACTGTTTCCAATAATCGTATTTTTAGTTAAAGTGGCTGGTGATGTTACTCTGAGACAGCTGTGTGCGTGGGTCTGTTTGTTGTGGGTTAAAGCAAATGACTAAGGAGAGATAAGTCATTAAGAGTCAGGATTTTCAGTGTCAGGAAAGAGAGAGAAAGACGTAAGATCGATGAAGTTGAGTTAAAATTCTGTAGCTGAGACTCTAAAGTAGTAATAGCAGCATGAGCACATTGTATATTTTATCTCTTAAATGTAAAACATACTTCCTGGCCATAGCAACTGCAAGGACATACGCCAGTCCCGACGACGTAATGAGAGCAGCTGTCTATAAATATATTTCCCATTAAAAAGAACCAGGACTCTTTGGAGAAATGCCCATGTCCAAGACCAGGGCAGAGAATGCACAAAATGATTTGATTTGGAACATCTTGTAATGTCATTAAACAAGGAAGCTATCAAGAGCTCAGGTTAAGGACTCTGAACACACACAAAGGAACGAAAGAAAACCTCACCAGGTGTTGGATCTACCACCCTGATTGTGGTGATGATATTGGACATTTGAGATGTTCAAGCTCATCAAATCATACATATTAAATATGTACAATTCTTTCTTTACGAGTTACATGCCTCAATAAATCTGGTTTTTAAAAATACAACTAGGGTAATGTCAAAATAATGCAAGAACAAATCTGAATGCAAGAACAAATCCACCAACCAAAAAAGGAGATGTATCAATAAGGTTCATAATTACAAAGGATGGAAACTCCATTTTGTTTTCACGCCATGAATTTATAATGCCAGTAGAGGAAACTCATTCTTTGTGTTTGGGGTTTGTCAGGGAACCCTATTTCGAAAAGCCAGTCAAATACAGGGAACAAATCAAGTGTTTCTACTGCCCTTACTGTATGAACTGTGCCTCTGGGCATTCAAATAGTCGCTCAAAGTTTCCCACGATGAAAGAAATCCAGCTAATAAATGAAAAAGAAGAGAATTCAAACATCACTATTTTGTAAGTCTTGATGAATTAATTGATTTAAACAATGATCATTAATAGCTTCCATTCAGAAAAAACAGGCAACCAGCTACTTTTGTGTCTCATACTGACTGAGACAGCACACCGCCAACTAGGGGACATTCTTGCCAAAAAACTTAAACTCGAGCCCAATAGGGGCTGTAGGTTTAACTACCTACTTATAAGAAATGTAGGTGCCGGACAAAAATGTAGTGATCCACCATCCAGTTGTACAGGACATTCTTGGTTCTATCGGCAGCTACAGTGGGTCTGTCAGTCAATGTTAAGCCACATCGCAAGGATGCAATCAGCAAGATCCAGATTGTAGAAAACGCGATAGGATAAACAACCTAGACTCTTCAGTCAAAACAAAACAAAAAGAACAAGGAAAAAATATAGAGGAGGATCCATAAAAGTTACTTAAGAGTCATAGCTGCAAATTGTAATGTTTGGTTTCTGGTTCAGATAAAGAAATTTTGTTCCAGGTGTGGTGGTACATGTCTGTAACGCCAGCACTTGGGAGACTGAGGCAGGAGGATCGCCGTGAGTTCAAGGCTGGCCTAGGCTACATAGCGAGTTCAAGGCCAGCCTGAACTACATAGGGAGATCTTGTCTGAAAAAAAAAAAACAAAAGGAATTTCTTTTCAAAAATAAGTGAAGTAACTGAAGAAGTCTGATCACTGTCTTGGTCATATTCTCATCACTGAGACAAAATACTCAATACCCACTACTTATAGAACAGGTTCATTTTGGCTCACGATTTTAGAGGATTCAGTCTATAGGAAGCTGGGCTGGGGATTTAGCTCAGTGGTTAGAGTGCTTGCCTCACCAGCACAAGGCCCTGAGTTCAATACCCAGCACCAAAAAAAAAAAAAAAAAAAAAAAAAAAAAAAAAAAAAAAAAAAAAAAAAAAAAAAAAAAAAAAAAATTCCCCAGTCCATAGAAAGCTGGTTTCTGGGCAGGAAGGGCATGTTGGAAGGGTTTGGTGTAGGAAAGTTCCTTACATCTTGGCAGCCAGGAAGCAAAGTGAGAAGGGAGGGGCCAGAGAGGGAAATAAACCCTTCCAGGTCACATCCCCATTGATCCACCTCTTCAGACCAGGCCCAACCTCTTAACAACACTTTCAGCTATAAACTCATCAATGGATTAACCCACTCATGAGTATAGTGCCCCCATCATCTGACCCCCTCCCAAAAGCCCAACCTCTGAACACTTCTGAGCTACATCCTCCTGGAAATGTCTCCTTCCTCTATTGCCCAAAGCACCTGCAACACACAGTAGGTATTTTGCACATCCACTGAAGGTGAGGAGGTAAAAAAACAACTAGGAGGAAAGTAACCGGGGACATAATCTGATACTCAGTGTCAAATATCAACCTTCCTTAAAATTCATTGGACATTTCCACCCACAAAGCAATGTCTTACTCTAAATTCTCATGGGCTCTGGGTGTCTTCAAGATCCTTCTCCCTCCTCTCCCTGGCCCTCTACCTCCTTTCCCAAGATGGTCACGAACCCTCAAAACCAATTCCTGTTGTGCTGTTGGTATAGTTAATCTTGATTTTCAGCCTGAATGGTTTGAGAGACACTGCAGAGATTAGTAAAGCATGCTTTCGGGTATGTCTAGTGGGTCACAGCAGTGTGACCTGGGCACTGTATCTGGTCCCTGAACCCTTTCTCTCTGGCTCTTCCTTTGCTCTCTGCTTCCTGGCTGCCATGAGTTAAGCACCTTTCCTCTATGAGGTCCTTCTGCCAGGGTGTTTCTGCCTTGGAGCCAGATGACCATGGACTGAAACCTCTGAAACCATGAGCCAAAATAAACACTTCCCCCTTTAAATTGTGCATGTCAGATGTTTTGTCCCAGCCATGGCGAGCCGGTCAAAATACCATCTTTGGTCTGCACTCACTGACCCAGGCCACTGTCTGGGGACCTCATCCTTCAAACCAAACAGGCCCCATTGTTAGGAAGGCATTTCTAAGCAAAAGCCACATCTTCTTCCCTGAAGGATTATTCTGCCTTTCTCCTGGGATGTTCAGCTCAAGCTACAGTCAGTCACCTTTAAAAAATATTCTTTCTGCCACATACGGGAGATAGAAATGGCTGTTACCACGTTCGGTGGTAAAACATTACAGTAGGAGTCAAATTATGTGTAAGAGTGACTCGCCACACAGTCACATAAGGGCGAGGAAAAGGTTGGGAAATGTCTCTCCCTGGGACATTCTGAAGCACGGGGCTCTCACCCATGGTGCTGTGACAGTTCAGGCTGGATAAGCTTCGTGATGGGGGCTGTCTTGTGCCTGGCGGGATGCGTAGCAGCCTCCCTGGCCTCTACCTGCTGGATGCCAGTAAAAACCCATCACTTCCAATCCTAGCTGTGACAACTAAAAATGTACTCAGACACTGCCTAATATGCCTCAGGAGACAAGATCACCCCTGGCTGGGGACTATGAGCTAGAGGAAAGGCACATTTATTTGGACACAGCAAGACAAGGTAGGCTGGTTCTACCCCTGCTGGCCCAGGATTGTCCTCGCCCATCTCTGTGACCAAGATCAGCTTCCAGGGAACCACGTAGAGAGTTGGGTGGGGAGACAGTCTGAGAGGCCAGGGACCTAAAATGAGATGCTGACTGTCCGAGCAGACAGTAAGTGAAACAGAGTCCACTGCTCCCCTCTCCGCCGAGGGGGCGACGTCTCCTGGAGGTGTAGGTGGCATGAGCTGAATGGCTCCGTGAGATCCTGCTCCAGCCCCACAGGAACGCCGAGCCCAGGCCGTGTGCTGAGGCCCGACTGTGTTCTCTTCATGCCCAAAGAGCAGTCCACGACCTACACGGGTGTATGCTACGGGTCGGGACAGTCACAGGTTGGGCACTTGGAGGGACAGAGAGACAGAACACCTGGCCCTGCTCCTGATTATCTGTATGACCTCAGGCAGGCCACACGCTCCCTGGGGCTCAGATCCTGGGGCTCTGTCACAAGAGGGAGGAGCCAAGAGCTCGCCATGCACCCTCCAGCCCTGACGTCATTGTCTCACGGCCCCTGTTTCCAGATTCATCTGGCCTCCAGTCCTCTATGGCCAGTCAAGTGCTCACGACACTCACTTTTCCAGCTGTGACATTTTCAATCAGCCAGCCAGGCTTCACTGAGCTCAGCAACAAGCAACAAGGACAACAATGGGCAAAATTAAAACCTCAGGCTTCTGTTTCCTGTGCCCAGGGACAAGGATGTAGATTGGGACACATTTGAGAAGCACTGCCCGCTGCGGGTCCGCCACACACACCTTTGGCGAGAGACTTTCTCAGACGCCCCCCCGCTCCATTTCAACTGCGATCTCAGCCCCAGCTTTAAGGAATTTATAGTTGTGTTAGGGAGACAAGACTAACACGCATTTCTATTTTATTTTGCCAACGTTAAAACATGCCACCTTCCGCACAACAGCATCCAGCAAAACTGATCCCCAGAATAGCCTGGCTTATATCAGGTTTTGTTTCGTAATTTTTAACCCTTAACCTGAGCATTTAAACTCTACTTTAGAACACAAAAGGAGAAACCTGTCGTGTAGGGGCTCACCTGCAGTCCCTCTCAGGCTCCACCCAACAACAGGCCAGTTAGGCTCCTGGGGGCCCATCCTGGTCCCCCACATTCCTCCAGCTGTGGCGTCCTCACACCTGTGACTTCTGCCACCGTGTCCCTAACTGCTGTCTTGGCTGATTCTCCAAGAGCCATGTCCACTGCTCAAGCCTGCAGAGCCATCTCCATCCACAGCCACGCCTTCTGTCGTGTGCCGCTGTGTGATTTCAGCTGAATTTTCATCAGCTTGGCCTTGTCTCAGACCCAGTCTCAGAGTCTAATTTGTGGATTCTTTCTGCTATCTTTTGGATGTCAAATGTTCCCAAAGGTCTGTAAGTGAAGGCTTGGTCCCAGGGTGGCACTATTAGTGGTGGTGGGGGCCGAACCCTCCAGGAGGGCTTTTGGGGAGCCCTTTAGGTCATGGGGGTGCTCTTGAAGGAGACTGTGGAACCTCAGTCTTTCAGTCTCTACTTCCTGGTTCAGGATGTGAGTCCTTGCTCCAGCAGGTACTCCCGCCATGAGGCACCACCATCTGCTACCCACCCCCTAGAACTGAGTCTTTGAACCTCCAAAACCATGAGCTAAGTAAACCTTTTCTCTTTATAAGTAGCTCACTTGGGTATTTTGTTGTAACAACTCAAAGCTGACTAATATGCTCCCCTAGTGGGACTTCTGAAAACAAAAACAACTACAATGTGGTTAGTGGTTGGACTATGGGAGCTCCTTTGCAAGCTCTCCTTTACAGCAAAGAGAATACAACAGCAAAAGTTACAGCATGAGTAAGAGCCAGACCTTCCTCCAATCCAGAACTCCGTTGCCCCTGCTGGCTGTGCAGTGAGCACTGAAAGTTCCAAGAGACATCTTCGTGGGGCTGCAGAAGATACAGCTCAGGGGTAGAGCAGTTGGTCAGCTTGCACAAGGTCCTGGGTTCCATCTCCAGCATCCAGGAAAACAAAGCAAAGGAAAGATTAGAAGAGTTATCCTGGGACCCGTCATCTGGGCACAGGCTACAGGTTAGAACAGAATCTCAGGTGAGCAGGGAGCACATAAGTAGCTCTGAAAGGAAATTGCTTTTCCTAAGTCCCAACCTGGAATTCGCACAGACCCCTGGTCTTGCATGGGGCAGCTTCCGGATTTCTTGTAAGAAAGAAATGATTGCAAAGGCTGGACCCGTGACAGGTGGGTGATGTCCTCTGCTACTGAAGAAGGACTGAGGGTTCCCCCCCCCACCAAATGACAAACTCTACTTGACCAATGTAGAGTGGAGAAGGCCCAGAGGCTCCCACTGAGGCCCCTTTCCCGGAGCTGGGCGGCATCTGACATGCCAGGGAGAAAGCCAGAATTGGGAGAAAAGAGAGGAGGTGTGAGTAGGCTGAAGGAGGAAACACTGGGTGGGTTGCAACTCTTTCTCACCACAGTCTGGTCAGCTGGATTCCTCTCTACCTCACAGAAACCCCACAGGAACCCACAGGAACCCACAGGAACCCCGCTCTCTGAATATGGCTGGAAGGACACAGCTGCATTCAGGGAGTGAACACCGTGTCATTACTGGGGGACATCTCCTCAGCGTCAGTATTTGTATTAAATAGTATTCATATTGACTAGGCTTTCCCCAACACACAGCTCTTATGAGGACTTGTCTCAGGCAGTGTGGCATGGTGTGACATGTGGATTGACAAGGATCATGGACAGGCCTTGTTGTCAAGGCCACCGGGAGCCAGGTACACACAATGAGGAGGACTTAGGCAGGAATAAGATGCCCTGCTGGGTGCTTCTTAAAGGTGGGACCAGTTATTTTCCTCTTCTTCTCTCATCTGCTCCCAACTGAGCTCCAAGCTCCCGCAGGCACAGCTGCATCCTACGCAGTCACCCCTGCACCCTGCAGCACTCAGATGCCAGGAGGCCTCATTGCCCTGAACTCATGGCACTGGGCCATTCTCCACTAAAGCATGAGGGACAGAGACTGGGCTGTCTAAGGACCTTTCTGGGCTTCCTGCCGGTCTTGGTGGTACTCAGGAAAAATCCATTTAGTTGAAAACTATCCTGCCTTTGTTCCAGCTATAAAGCCAAGATGGGGGCCCGGTTGGTGGTAGCCACGCACACAGCTCAGGGTGGGAACTTTCACAGCACTGGCCCCGGCTGCAGGACCAATTTAAAGTAGATAGAGAGCCAGGGAGATGCCATCCAGGTGGACCGTTTAAGGACACGGAAGTGTCTGTCCACCTGGCCTTGGTCAATTCGAACATGCTAAGCTGCCTCTACCAAAGTCACCTGCAGTTTTGCTGCATTTAATTCATTTCCAAGTCTCCAAGTTGACAGCCACACAGAATACAGTGCCCAGCAGTCCATTGGCAGGACAGTTAGCAGGAATCTGTGAGGAATCTGGATTCCTCAGGCAGCACTGTGCCCCAAACCCTGCTCAGGCCAGCTCTGCTGAGTGGGTCTCTTACCAGGAATGGCTCCTGAAGTCCCTCCAGTCCTGGCCTTTCACCAGTTCTTGAGGTGACATGAGTGGCCTCTCCTGGAATGTCAGGAGGGAGGTGAGCTGGCACAGGAAGGCCTTTCCCAAGACCACAGCTGGTACACTCACTCTGCCCAGCCAGCCCTGACCTCAGACCCACCCCAGGGCTCTCAGGGAGCTCCCACCCCCACCCTGCTCCCTTCCTTCACATCTTCCTCCCCTCCTCTCCACTCCACATCTCTACAACTGCACACCTCGTTATGCATCACTAGTTATTATTAGGGGGAAGCTGCTTGCTAATTTAAAAAAAAAAAAGTCTTTACTGCAGCCAGTTTTCCCTTCCAAGGACACCGTTTAGTTCATCTCCCGGGCAGGGCAGACTATCAGACATACATGTGGACAGCATCCGATGGCTTTGGAAGGACCGGGAAAGACATGGACCATAAAGAAAGGCACCAACAGGAAGGTGGCCAAGGACTTGAGGCTGGAATGTCTGAGATCATCTGGTAGGTTGTTTCCTGGCCATCCTGTGGGGTAATAAAAACCTCCAAAGTCTTCATGAATCATCTGCTGCATATGACAGCCTTTGACTAATGGAGTTTGGGATCGTGAAGGGGAGGGGTGTCCAGCCGGAGCCAGGGTGGCATGGGAGAGAGGTGACAGCAGGAATAGATGTTAACCTGCTCTGAGCCAGGTGCCCACAGGGGTACACATCACCGGTGGTTAACCCAGAGTGTAGCCCTCACTGCTCAGATATCTCTGAGACATGGCCTGGCCCTGGGTACACCCTACTCATGCGGATGGGGCTCAACCTATTTCCCAGTCTCTGCAGAGAAGGGCTGCTCTCGGTGCAGGGCGGAGTGCAGTAAAATCATGTCGCTGATGCTCTTTGCCCTAATCCTCATCCTTCCACATTCCTTTGAAGAATAATTTTCCTTTACGGTCACTCAGAGCCCTGCATAAAGCCAAAGTTCCCTGTGGAACAGTCACAGTTCTGGATGCTCTGGGAAGCATTTATCCCAGGCCCTTGCTTGTCACTGGGACAAAATACCCAACACCCACAGTTTAAAGGAGGGGCTTATTTTGGCTCACGGTTTCAGAAGTTTCAGTCCATGGCTGGTAGGCTCGAAGGCAGAAACAGCATGGTGTAGCAGAAAGCTGCTTAAATTGTGGCACCAGGAAGCAGAAAGGGTAGGGAGGATCTGGGGAAGGAGATATCCCTTCCAGGTCATGACTCCAGGGACCCTTCTGATCAGGTCCCCTTTAATTATGACCCCAGGTCGTGATCCCTCTAATCAAGCCCCACCTCCTAGCAGCAAGTCAACTATGAACTCATCAGTGAACTGATCCCTTGATGAGTATAGCACCCCCATGATCCAGTCACCTTTCAAACACATGAGGCCTTGGGGGGCCACCCCAGATCTGAACCATAACACTAAATGAAGCACATGATGGTCATTTTCCATCTAAGAGTTCCATTCCCCTGAGTGGCTCAAGATCACCAGACTGGCCAGATTGACCTTTCCTGTGTCCCTGATGAGTGAGTTCCACAGCTTCTCTGGCTCTTGTCACCTGGGGGAGCAGGAAAGGAAGCCCTGGATTTACATATGGTCGTGTTGTTGCGAGATCCTCTCCAGACTGTTTCCCCAGAGACTGGCTTCCTTGCCAGTTAGCACTAAGTCTTTTACAGCCAGACCTTATGCTACTGCTAATTTTAAAATACAGGCAAGACAACCTTGCTGAATTCCTCTGCTCTGGTTTCATAGCAATGGCTCCTACAGATTTCCAACTCACTTATACGGTGTGATCGTAAAGTAATGAAGCTGATTATTTAAACAAATGTCTCAGGATACATTCTTTTGTGGTTTGTTTTTTTTTAAACAAATGTTAACAAAAAAAGAATGTGAACTCTATATAGACTTAGAACATAAATTATTAAAAAATCACTTTATTTTCAGTGCTACTGCAGTAAGATTAAAAATGAGTTTCTATTCCTTAATATCACGCATATAAGCACTTTTTAAGAAGTTACCAAGTCATGACTTTTCATTCTAACCACTCACAATATACAGTTACCTGATAATGCCTCAAAATGGTCCCCTTGGAAGGCCCCGAGCTTTAGATTTCTCTCACTATTTTGCGCACCTGAGACAGACTGGTGAGAATGGTGTGCCCACCCTGAGGGGTCCTGTCTTGTCGCTCACCAGGATACACAACCGCTTCCTGGAGAGCAGCTCGGGGCCTCAGTGGAAAGCAAAGCTGACAGACTCTTGGGCCCCATGAGACTGTCCGCTCTTGAGTAGCAAGGTGGGTCCCGTGGCCCTGTGCTCACTCTGAAAAGTCCAAGCTGTCATCTCTCTCAGCCCTGACGGTCAAGGACAAGTGAACCCCCCACAAGCCAGTGGGCTGGAGTCCTCCACGCGGTCTACCCAGGACCTGGAAACTGGAAGAAGGCCCTCAGCAAAGCGCCACCGAACCACACAAGCCCCTCCACGGAGCTCAGGAAAACTAGGAAGGAGCCCAGGAGGCACCAGGCCAGGGCAGCGCAGACAATGCACATTTTATGAAACCAGTTCTGGGCTTTTAGATCACGGCATCTCCTCTCGTTCTCTTGCAGAGAGTTAATCAGGGCATCCTTAAAATGCCAGTGAGACTTAGTTACGTCACAGTAAAAACAAAAAAATAATAAAGAAGTCAAGCGTTTGTAATGAAGAGGTGGACCTGGACTCCCTGGGGCATGTGAACCAGGAGAGCCAGCCGCAATGAAGGGGCCAAACCCCAAGAGGAAGGTGAGCTCCAGGAACGGCAGGAAGCCTTAGCCCAGCCAGGTCTGCCCAAAGACACTCTCCATTCGTGCAAAACTCTCACCCACCAGGGCTTCACGGCTGGATTTCCTGATGGCCTCACAGGGACCAGGCACTATACTGGATGTGGAAGTGAAAAGACAGCCCCAGCCCTTGCCCTTTCTGGAAGACAGACAAGAATACAGCAGGATGTGCTGAGAGCTAGCACAAAGGTGTGAGCCAGATGCTGAGGGAGAGGCTGGGAAAAGTGGTCAGGTGTGGGTGATGTCTGAGGCAGAACCGAGAAAAGAAGGGTCTCTCTGGGCCAAAAGGAGGGAGTTGGCATCTCAAGAAGGAGGAAGGACCAGGCAGATTGGAGGAGCATGAAAACACAGGAACAGGGCGGAAGCTCCTGGCAGGGAATGGAGGGTGCACAGCAGAGAAGAGAGAAGGACAGTGACTCTGGAAAGGAAGGAGAGTCTCCCCAAGCCAGGCTGCCACCAAGGGCTCTGTCCTGCAGCAAGGAGACGGCCACCCGTCACCTCAGGACCTGGGCATGCTCCAGCCCTTCTGTTGCTAAGACCCAGGCAGGGAAGTGGCCAGGCTGCAGGGGCCTCCCTGGAGGGTGTGGCCAGGCTTATGATGTGACACCTGTGGTGAGCTCAGCCCTGACCATCACAGGCATCCAGCTGTGCCTTAAAAGGCACACTCCTGTAATCCCAGCACTTGGGAGGCTGAGGCAGGAAGATTGCTGCAAGTTCAAATCCTTCCTGGGCCACATAGTGAGTTCAAGGCCAGCCTGAACTACACAGCAAGACCTTGTCTAAAAAAAAAAAAAAAAAAAAAAAAACACCTAAATAAATAAATAAGATCTACACCTGTAACTCAGGGCAAGGACCATTTCTGTGCACTGCCTTGAGCCAACAGCACAGGGCAAAGATGTGACCATATTTGGGTCCATAAGGGCCATATCTGGGGTACAACCCCATGTCTGTTTATTACAGAGAGACTCAGAAGTTCAGGAAAACTCTCAGGCTCTGGCCTTAAGCAGGTGGAATAATACTGTCACAGAGGCTCACTCCAAATGTCATTTGCATTATTTGTCAGTGAAATATGAGAGCTGCTGCTGCCCGGCTATGCAGAGGTGGATGTCCAGGTAAGGCCAGGTGCTGGGGCGAGCTTGCACCTGGAAGTGGCTGCATCACAGGGTGGGATGTACCACCAAGGCCTCACTGTGCTCCTGGAGCTGTGAGTGCGGAGGTGGAGGTGGGGGAAGTAGCAGGCCCTGCCCCTTCACTTCCAGCTCCCAACCCTGGCTGTGAGACAGCCTGCTCCGGGCGCAGCTCCAGGCCTCCTCCAGGAGTTGGCAGCCACGTGGATCCCTCTCCTGGCCCACCACAGCCCCCTCCAGCTCCTGCTGCGCCCCCTGGCTCTCTTCATTTGGGAGAAGACTCTGGATGACAGTGCCCCAACAGGGGGGCCTGCCCTGCAGAAGCAGAGGGAGGCCTCATGGCTTGCCCACCACATAGTGTTCCTGTGGCTCCAGGAGCTGGGGTGACGGGAGGAGGCCGGGGTGGGTGAGTTCAGCCAGGGACAGTGGTCTGAGCTCCAAGCAGTGCAGGCACAGGAGTCAGAAACACCTGCCACCTGCCAGCATAGTGTGGCCACAGGCCAGTCACCAGGCTATCCTGGGCCTGACTGCTACATCGACTCATGGTCCCCACTTCTGCAATAGCAGGTGTTAATGCTACCGAGCAGCTGCAGTGTGGCGGGTAGTGACACCTGGTAGATGGAGCCACTATGAATACTGTCCCTTCCCCACACTCCAACCATGGCGGGCCGCTCCTGGCAGGGCCTACGCACAGGCCGTATTGGCAGGGGCTCTGTTTACACTGAACAACTGACCCCAGGCTGTCTCTGTGCTTTGATGCGGGACCGGTGTTCAGGCTCCCCACAGCTGGCTCAGTCACCTTCCTGGGCACAGACCTCGTGCATGCGCGCGCGCATGCACATACACACACACACACACACACACACACACACACACACTCCACGCTCACTCCCTGTAAGCATCAACATGCACACCAAGCCCCAGGGTGGGCCCACCTGCCTAGTAGCAGGTAGCTGCTTTGCTCATAGCGTGCCCTGAACAAATAACCAGTGTCACCCCAATACAAAGCCTTCAGGAGGGCAAATCCCCAGGCCACCAACAACCGCCATTCCTGAGGGGTGTGAATGGACCTGAGCTCCCAGGACAAGGATATGCTAAGGACAAGGACAGACAGTAACAAAGATGAGAGCGCTCAAGGGCATGGGGAGCCCAGTGTGCTAAGGGCACTGAGCCTAGCATGTGCCGGCACTGCTCACCATCCGCCCTGGGCCAAGACCGGAGGCAGCTGCTCACCTGCACAGCCCACCAACACAGACACCAACACGAGGCCACCTGGGCACGGCTGGGTAGAACGCCTACGGGGGTCACAAGTGGCTACGGTGATCAAGATGAGGTCTCTCGGAGCCAGGCACAGGGGTGGGGAAGCCAGTGTGTCCAGAGTCAGGTTCACAGGAGCCCCAATTATACAGGGTCAAGATACAGCCAGGCCAGGCACGGTGATACGCACCTATAATCTCAGCATTCAGGAAGCTGAGGAGGGAGGATCACCGCAAGTTCAAAGCCAGCCTGGGATACAGAGTGAGTTCAAGGCCATCGTGGACTACACAGAAAGACCCTGTCTCAAAATTAAAAAACAAAAGGCCAAATTGAGGGTTGAGGTGGAGGTCACATTCAGGCCAAATACAGTCCCAAGTTCGGACCAGTATGGGGCTGGGCTCATGGAGTATGTAAGGGGGACAAGTGCATGGCAACCTCTGTAAGGGGCACATGTGTATGGTGGCCTGACTGTAGGCCAGCTTTAGGGGTCATTGTGCCCCTCAGAAAGCGGCATGGCCAGAGGGCTAGACTGGGGTAGGCAGCAGCCCACCAGGTCCACCTCTGAACCCAAAGAGGCCACCTGGTTCTTTTCTACCCTGAATCCAGGGCCACATGGGAAGCTCTGAGGATGAGCGGTGTGCACCCCCAGGGGGACCTTCCACGGCACACACCCACCCCAGATATGTGGGCAGCCCTGCAGACCCTGGGTTCCCCGGGCAGACCCAGATCCCTGCACCCAGAATTTGAATAGGAGACACAGCAGGTGTTAGCTGCACTCTCCCAGAACCACCAAGTCGTCTCAGGATAATTATTTATTATTCATAGTCATCAGCATCTTCATTAATTATTCATATGATCCTTAATTATTATCCTTAACAATAAGAGCAGTAAATAGCAGAAAAGTCCTTGAGGTGCCTAAGGCCCAGGGCCGGGTGCCTCCGGGCAGTTAGACCAGCTAATGCCCCCAGAGCAGTGGGGGGACCACAGACACCCTGTCCACTGCCCGGCCCTGTCCCTGCCCCTCCCAGTGGGGCTCAGGGGACTGCAGGAGGAGATGGTCCCAAGAGCGGGGGAGGAGCTGCTCCTTCGCTGGTCTCCTCTCCACGGCCAGGGCCTCCTGGGCAGGGCCTCCGAGGGGAGCGGCCCAGGTGGTGTGCAGAACCCTGGGTGAGCCACGTGTCCACACCAGGCATCCCCACTAACTGCCCGGGTCTGAGCCGTGTCTGTGCAGGGGCTGGGAGGTGAGGGCCCCCAGCTGGCCGGGCAGGGAGAGGCGTCGAGTGGGGCCATCTTGGGGGGGCTCTGGGGCCCCCGGCGGAAGCTCCTCAAACGCCACAAACTGGGAAACCTGCAGAGAAAGAACAGAATGTGAGCAGGCAGGAAGGCCAGGGAGGAGGAGAAAGGAGTGCCAGGGGAGAGAAGAATGCAGGCCACAGAGGATGGGGACAGAAGACAGGGAAGAGGGTCAGGTGGGCAGAGGGGGCTCCTGAAGGGGCGAGGAGAAGGGCCCAGGTAGACAGAGGATAGGGACCACCAAGGCAAGGCCTCATGGTTGGAAGCAGAGAAATGTACTCAGGGCAAGACCCGGGAGTTGGGAGCAGTCAAGGGGCTTGCACTTGGCCCAGGAGCTTGCACTGGGCCACAGACTCTTTCAGCTCAGGGAACACAGCAGCTGGATCCAAACTCAACATGGAATAAGGAGTCTCTAAGGTGGGACAGAAGCAGGGACAGAGAGACAATGTTCCTTCCTGCAATTCTAGAAAGAACTCCAAGACCTAGAGTCGGAGGCAGGCTGGCGGCCAGGCTTCTGAAGGCCAGGGAGAGCGCCGGGGCAGGCGGGAGGGGTTTGTGGGTGCTGACGCGCTGCTGGTGAGATCCCTGCGTGGGAGGCTGTGAAGGGAGACTGGCACATTTGCTGACGTGGGCCCTGGTGTCTGTAAACAGGAGCAGGCAGCATATGGGAGGGGGAGCAGTGCCAGGGGAAGGGGGTGGGGTGCAGATCCCAGGCCGCCTCTGGGAGCCAGAGGAGCCCTCTTCTCCACCTCTGGGAACTGGTGCAGGGAGGCCAGGAGCACAGTGTCCACTCAGGAGAGGTCAAAGGGCACCTAGACCCGCCCCCAGCAGGCCCAGGAAGTGCTGCCCCCAGGGCTTGGCCTCAGCACACTACAACTGCCAGCAGCCAGCAGCCTTATGGCAATGCTACAACACAGAGCCGAGGGCCAAGATGGGCAGAGTAAGGCCAGAGCAGGGACCTGGGATGACTCCCACCTCCATCCCATGCTCAGCAGCACTGTCAGATCTGGACCTTCAGGTAATGCCAGGGGAGCCCAGGCCACTTGGCTGCTGCTTTCCAGTCCCAGCTGCCTCTCTCATCCCTTGCTCCCAGGTGAGAGGAGGGCAGGAATGGGGTGATGGGAGGCTGCAGACAGGGTGGCAGACATGTTTAGCGAAGGAGCAGGCAGAAAAGGAAGGGCTGGGGTGCCAGGGTGCCAGGGAGGGGGCTCAGAACTCACCTGAGAAAGCGAGTCCAGGGCGAGGGTGGGGATGGGGCTAACGGGCAGCAAGGGAGAGGTGGAAGTGGGGCCAGGCCCCGGGGTGGTCACAGCACTGTAGGCAGGCGGGACCAGTGTCATTTGCCTCTGTAGCAGCTGCAGGACAGTGGCCATGTCTGCACTGAGCCGGGTCTCCAGCCTGGGGCAAGAAGGAGGGAGGGCAAACTGGGGATGGGGTGGGGCAGCTGGTGAGCCCCAGGCTCCCTTTGCACCCTGGGTGTGAGTAGCCCTGGCTCAGCTTGGAGTGGAGGAACGGGACACACAGACAGGCCAAGACCCAGCAGAGCTCTCTCCCTTTACCCCAGGACACATATCAGGAACCAGAAGAGCAGATTCCTGTGCCCACACCGCAGCCCACCCCGTGCCACCTGCTTGGGTCGCCCTCCCTACCTGTTGAGCTGCCGCTGCAGAGCGTCCAGCCTGCTTTCCACGTCACCCCGGGGCCGGCGGCCGGGGCTGGACAGCGGGATGTTGAGGAGGCTGGGGGCGGGGGCGGGGCATCGAGGCAGCTCCTGGTACTGGCGGCCCCGACTGTCCCCCCAAAAGCTGAAAATGTTGGACACTCCTGAGAAGGCGCCTGCAGCAGGGACAGCAGGGGTGAGACTGAGAAAGGCCACGCCCCGCCACGCCCCGCATCCCGGCCCCGCCCCCCCCACGGTGTGGCTTCGCCCCACCCCTACCGGACAGCGGGTTGCACGTGTCGCTGCTGCTCTTGTCACCGTCCTCGGTCAGGGGCTCCCCGCCCCGCGGCTGCCCGGGGGGCCTTGGGCTGGAGAAGGGCACCAGGCGCAGGGGGCTGGAGCTGCGGCCCGGGCCCTCGTCCTCACTGCTCTCGGGGCTGGAGGGGCCGCTGGACGGGCTGTCCCCCCACGGCGCCCCGGGCCGGCCCCGGCCGCTGGGCCCTGAGCCTGTCCGGCCTGGCCCCAAGGCAGCCACCTCCCCAGGCTGCTCGGGGTCTGCTGGAAAGGAGATCTGGCCTCAGGGGGGCAGGGCGGGGCGGGGATCCAGGCTGGGGGTGCCCCAGGCAGGTCTCTCTGCTGCTGACCGCTGGAAGAATTTCGGGGACCCCTGGGCACTCCAAGTGGCCCTATGGGGCAGGGCTCCCTGAGATGGCCTGCAGCTGGCCCCTTGCCCTCCTTTGTCCTGCGTCCACCACACCCCATTGGCTCAAAGCAGCACCCACAAAGACCAAGCCCTGTAAAGACCAAAAAACCCAGCGCCCACCCTGGACCTGAAGAGAGAACTTCCTGGAGGAGGTGTCAGCTCAAGGGGGTCAGAAAGGCTGGCTGTTTGGACAGCTGGAGTGAGGAGTGGGCAGGAAGGGACAGAAAGTTCCCAGGCCCAGGTCCTCCCTCCCCTCCCAGCCTCTCGCCCACCTCACCCTTGTCGGTGCGCCTGCGGAAGGACAGCTTGCGCTTGCGTTGCCGATTGAAGCCGCCCTCTAACTCGGCACTGCCAGGAGAACCCGGAATCATGTTGGTCTGGAACAAGAGCAGTGTCAGGGCCCTTCCGCACCCTCTGCCCTGATCTCTTGTTAACGCAGAAGCTGTGGGGCCAGGCCTCCTGCTCTGGGGAATCCCTCTCCACCCTCACACCATCCCTCACCTCCTTGATCTCTGCCCCTGGACCAAGGTGGAAGTGGGACTTTCACAGCCTGGTATTACTGTAGTATGACCTGACACACAGGGAAACTGAGGCAGAGAAACAGCACCTTCAAGGTCACACAGTGAAGGGGCAGCCTCTCAGCGGGAAGAGGAGCAGCCAGCTCTCCTGGGGACAGAGGCCAGCTCTAGATGTCCCACTCACATCTCGCAAGTTGAAGGTGATCTCCAGACTGGACCAGAAGTGGTCTGAGAACTCGGGGTACATGTCCAGCACCTCCAGCAGGTCATCCCGATGGATCTTGTGCAGGTCGCAGTAGGTGAGGGCCCGCACGTCCCCATTGGATTTGCCGGGCCGTGCATACAGGTTCAGAGGCTCTCCGAAGATGTCGTTTTTCCCTGGAGGCCATGAGGGGACAGAGACCTCAGCCCATGGTGCCAGCATCACGGGCCCCAGCAGGCAGCTGCCATGCGGCCTGCAGTGCCTGAAGAAGAAGGGGCCAGGGATGTTGGGTCTCCCAGGAAGTAGGACCCAGGCAAAACAACCGCCCTGAATGCCCCGGCTCTGCCTGTGGCACTGAATTCCACTATTAGCCCCTAGCCCCATGTCCCAAATACCTCAGGGTGTCAATAGCTGCACCCTCAGAAACGTGCTCTTAAAACTACAGGTGAGAACACAGCAGTGAACCAGGACCAGCATTTGTTAACTGAGAGAACATAAGATAGTACAGCTCGTTGTGGCACAGAAAAGACCAGAAAGGACCACAGGTTCTGCTGTATGGTGGAACTTGACTTAGCTATCGGTTATGTGGGGGTAGGGGTGCTGTGGAGCAGGTGTATGAATTTGTGCTGAACTGAGAAATAAAAATCTATGGGTGGGAGAGGAAGGGAAGTAGACATAAAAACAATTAAGATGTGTTATGCACACGAACCAACTCCCCATAATGAATGCAATCATTATGGACTGCAAACGTGGACTAAGAAAAAATTTAAAAATTTTTTTAAAAATCTAAAATGTTCTTGAGCTCGCTTTGGCAGCACATATAAAATGTTCTACTGTGAGCCACAGTCAAAATCATTTGATGCAACTGTCCCAAAGGCATGCAGGATGAAGTAAAAGACTGGCAAGGACAAGAAAGCCATAGTGTGCAGACACACTTACGCACATGCATAGGTGGAACAGGGCGGGGCAGGGCAGGGCAGGGCAGGACAGAAGGGTTGTGAGGGGCAGGAGCAGCGCTCTCTTCCCCTGGACACAGCGAGAGGCTGGGCATGTTTATACCGCACAAAGCTGAACCACCCAGCCCTGGCAAAATCTATGCACAGCCTCCGAGTAGGTACCTCCCCCTCCACTGCCCACCTGGAGCAGCTACATTTGGTCCTCCTTTAAGGAAGCAAAAAGTACCGGCCTGTGGGGAGATCATGAAGTTCCCTGAGGTTCCAGGGAACCCGGGAATCCCCAGAGTTCTGCATCCCATACCCTGGGGGGCTTCTCTCTGCTGCCGGCCTTGGTAAGTCTAAGCTTGG
This sequence comes from Hystrix cristata, assembly GCA_004026905.1. Lineage (NCBI taxonomy): Eukaryota > Metazoa > Chordata > Mammalia > Rodentia > Hystricidae > Hystrix > Hystrix cristata. The sequence goes on along the minus strand of PVJO010010786.1, from coordinate 39,443 downwards.
GTGAATTAAAGGAACCCAAGATCTTGACAGCAGCTCCAGGTCAGCAGCCTCTGTGACCACATATTCAGAGGGCTAAGGAGTCTCGAGACTTCGGCAGACATTTCCTGTCCTCTGTTCACCCACATCCCATACCCAGTATGGCCACAACGACATCACCCCGCAGGATCTCAATAGAGCCCCGGGAGATGAAGTAGAGGGCGGTGAGCAGGTCCCCAGCGTGCACCAGTGTGTCCCCTGGTGGTGCATGCGTGGTCTTGAACTTCATGGCCAGGGCTCGCAGGCAGCCCTTGGTGGCCCCGCGGAAAGGCTTGCAGTGCTGCAGCAGTGAGCGGTTCAGATGCAGGCAGATGTCGGCTTGCAGGCACTCAGGGAAGCCCTTCAGCACCTGTGGGAGGGTGGGACGGCTCAGGACACCCTCACCTGGGACGCTGCTTGCAGCCCAGCACTGCCCACACTGCCATCGCAGGAAAACCTCTTCCTCCAGGCCCCAGAGATTTGGGATGCTCCCAGAGTATCTTGGGAAGCATCTGGGCTCCCACTCCAGCTGTACCACCTCTGACTAGGGGTCCTCGGTCTCCTGCCTCCAGCTGTAGTAGGATTTAACGCCATCACCTGTGTGAAGGGCCTGGTACAGTGCCTGCCCCAAAGGGAGAGCTCAGGGGGCCCCTTGAGCTTCAGTTTGCTTGTGGGCATAAGGAGGCGCCATGCTCCCCAGGGTCCTTCTTAGCACCAACCGTGACCATCTGACACCCCCTGCCGGAGTCTCACCGCATTCATGTCGATGCCATTGGTGTAGGACCAAGCGTGCTGGAAGTACTCCTCCAGGCGCTGGCGCAGCGGGTTAGGGATCTGGTGGAAGCGGATAAACTCCCGCACGCGGAGCATCTGCGTGTGGTAACGGGCTGTGCCCGAGTATAGCCGCTGGATGATGGCAGACACGTTGCCGAAGATGCTGGCGTACATGAGGGCTAGGGGGTGCGGGTGAGTGCAGCGGTCAGCATCCCCCAGGTCCCTGCCCGCCCACAGGGACCCTCCACTCAGGCTCTGCACCAGGTCCACGGTACCCACAGTCTGGTACTGTGTCGGTCTGAGAGTAGATACGCGCACACACACACACACACACACACACACACACACACTCTCTCATTCTCCTGCCCTAGCATCCCAGCCTCCAAATCATGTCATGCTGGGGGGCCCTGAGTCTCTATATGTGGGAGCTGGGCAGGGGGGTCCCTAGCCTCCTGTCTCTGCTATACCCCGGGCTCTTCCCTGCCACCCCTGCTGCCCCCATGTCGCACTCACAGCCAATGAGCATCACACAGATGGAGAAGATCTTCTCCGAGTTGGTGTTGGGTGAAACGTTGCCAAAGCCCACACTGGTCAGGCTGCTGAAGGTGAAGTAGAGCGCCGTGACGTACTTGTCCTTGATGGACGGCCCGCCCAGGCCACTGCTGTTGTAGGGCTTGCCGATCTGGTCGCCTAGGTTGTGCAGCCAGCCGATGCGTGAGTTCATGTCGGGCTGCTCCATGTTGCCAATGGCATACCAGATGCAGGCCAGCCAGTGTGCGATGAGTGCGAACGTGCACATGAGCAGGAACAGCACCGCCGCCCCGTACTCCGAGTAGCGGTCCAGCTTCCGTGCCACGCGCACCAGCCGCAGCAGCCGGGCGGTCTTCAGCAGCCCAATGAGCTGGAGGCCGAGAGGGGGCACAGTCAGAGTGCAGGCAAATGAGAAGCGGGGACACTGGAGCCTCGGAAAGGGTACTGGAGGGAAGCTCCCCAAGACTTCCTTCCAGAGCGTCTTCCTACTAATCGAAGCCACCTTGTATGAAGTGTCGCCAGAACTGCACCCTGCGTAGATGTCTCATTAATCTCTGTACCAGCTTTAAGACAATGCAGTCACAGCCCCGTAGTGAGAATGAGGAAAAGGGGGCCCCGCTGGGTGCAGTGGCACGTGCTTGTAATCCCAGCACTCAGGAGCCTGAGGCAGGAGGATCTCTAAGAGTTCAGACCACCTGGGGCTACATAGTGAGTTCAAGGCCAGCCTGAACTACACAGCAAGACTCTGTCTCAAAAATACCAAAAAAGAGGGCCCCAAAAGGTGCAACGGTCACCTCAATATGCCTCCCACTAGCTTCTAGGGTACTTGTGTGTAAATTAGAAAACAGTGGTCCCTTTTAGTACACAAATTAGAAAAGGAGCCCCCTGACCCCCTAAAACTCTGTGGGTAGCTCATACAGAGAGGAAGACCAAGCATGGAGTTATTGGGGTACATGTACAGCTCACTTTCTGTCTCCCCCAACCCCCTTCATCCACCACCTCCCAAAAGCTTCCCCTCCATCCATGCCCTCCCAGCCTCTCTTCCCCTTCACCCCTCTCTCTGCCTCCCTGCCAACCCCACCTCCTCAGAGCCAGAGCCGAAGATGAGCAAGTCAAAGGGGATGGCAGCCACCATGTCGATGAGAAACCAGCCCTTGAAGTAGTGGACGGCAATGCGGCCGGGATGGCTGACCACCTCCTCGTTGGCATTGACGTAGGTGGTGCGGAAGTTGATTAGGATGTCCACAATGAACATGATGTCCACAATGAGGTCCACCACAGCCAGCGGCTGGCAGGCATAGCCACAGTCCGGGGCCTGGGGGCCCTCTTCGGTCTCCTTCAGCAGGAAGGCGGCCGAGTAGGGTGTGAAGACGGCCGTGTAGATGACCAGCAGCAGGATGAGCCAGTCCCACACAGCCTTGAAGGGGCTATAGTGCAGGATGGTCCACCGGTGGATGCGCGGCGCCTGTAGCTTGTACTCGGGCAGCACATCGGCGCCCAGGGAAAGGACCTGGGCAGGTGAGGAAAGTGCAGGTGAAGGATGGGGACAGGTGTGGGACCTCAAGCGGGGGCCAAGGAGAGTAAGGGGAAGCCAAAAGGTTTCCATCAGAATGCTCACCCCTCAGCCAAGCAGCCAGAGCTACTGACTACCCCCAAAGCTGGGCACTAGAGTTCTCGGAATGTCACATGGCAAGGGGCCCTCCTGGCTGCTGGCTCCACACAGTTCTGCAGCTCCCAGATACTCAAAAGCAGGGCACCCCACAGTAAAGCCTGAGCACCACTCCCCACTAGCAATGTAGAACAGACCCTCAGACTGTAACTGGCATGCTGAACTCTTGCCCTTACCCCCAAAACCACACACACACACACACACACACACACACACACACACGCCCATAGTCTCAGTCCAGAAAGATGTCAAAAGACCACAGCTCCCAGCCTGGGCCCTGGGTCCCCTGGATAGCTGGATCCAAGACCTTTCCCAACCCCCAGAAGCACTGAGTCCCAGGGCCCTGCAGCCTCAGGCCCCGACTCCCATTCATACTCAGGTGGGGTTCCCTGGTGCCCTGCACAGGTGGGGCTATTTGCAGAGCATCTCCTTAGAGGAAATAACTAGGAGGTAGGACGAGTCACAGTTAGGAGTTTGGCCACCATGGGGTGCACACAGAGCCCCTGGAAAGGAAGGGATAAGCAGCTTGGGCCTGGAGCAGGCAAGGAGCCTGTGGACGGCCTCCAGCCCAGCCTTTGGCCCAAGTAGACTTTCCTTAAGTCAGAGGGCAAATATACCCGGTATGGCAGCCTTTCAGGAGTCAGGTAGGAAGTGAAAAAGGAACTGGCCAGGACCCCGCAGACAAGGGATGGAAGCAGAAGATGGTGGTTGCCCCAGGACAGGACTCCTCTCTGCGCCTGAGAGGTCGGGCCCTACAGGGAATGCCGAGCACCCAGGACAGCAGCAGTCCCACCCCCAAGTCCGCCCGCAGCCCCAGCACACACATGCACACAGATGTGGGGAACAACTGGGATGCAAGGTCTGGATCCACCAGCCTCCTCTCCACAAGGGTCAGCCTTAGGTCAGGTATGGCACACCCTTGACGCATTGTTCTGTAGAATACTGAGCCAACCCTGGGTCCTCTCCTCTGGGCGAGAAGAACCCTATCTACACCTGTCCCCCTGTTGGAAGGAGCCTATGAGCCCAGACAGAGGGGGCTCAGGGCTGAGGGGGGTGGCAGGGGTGGGATTCTCAGATTTACCCCAGTCCCTCTCTGGGCTCTGAGAGAGGAGAGTCACCTGGGACAGAGAGGCAGACAGGGGGTAATCCCCAGCCTAGGGGCCACGTGCCCTCACCACTTGTCCAGTGCCCTCTGACCTCCCACTTCCTCTGACCCTCGAATGCAGGCCAAGCCTCCCCTGCCCACCATAGGGTCCGCCCTCAACATGAAGACAGGGAGCCCAGCGCCACTGGCCAGGCCTGGCTGCTGCCCACCAACCTTTCTGTGTTGCTGCCCACTGGCTCTTTGCCTCCCTCCATCTCCCTGCCATCCTCTCTGAGCACCCATCTGATCCCTGTTGTCCCTCTCCTCCCTTTGCACTTCAAGCCAAAGGAGGGAGTGGGAGAGGCTGGCCAGGAAGGGAAACACTAGGAACCCAAGTCCCGCAGGCCGGGAAGACAACGAGTAGGGCGCCAGACTCCAGGGATTCCCAAACCACCCTGCTTCCCCGAAGGCCTCTCCCCGGCCTGCACCCACAGCCCTCAGTGTCCCAGCCCTGGAAAGGAGAGGGAGGGGCTGGGGGTCACCTACCTCCTGGGCCACCAGGCTGGAGATGCGAACAGCCCGCCTCACGCGGCCTTTCTGGGTCCTGGGCCGCAGAGTCCCTGCCCCACTTGCTTTCCCTGCCGGGGCCGCCATGGAGGGCTTGGCTGCCCCCAGCCTGCTTGCCCTGGGGCCCAAGGGCCCAGCCAGCACCTCACTGGCACCCCAGCAGCACTCCCAGCCCAGGCTGCACCCCCAGAGCTGGCCGAATGGCAGCCGGGGCCACCTCTGGCATGAAGCCAGGGTGGCAGGGGCCGGCCCCAGGGGGCTGGGGTCACCTGGGCAGTGAGTGTGGGCTGTAGCCTGCCTGACTGGCACTGCCCATGGCCCCCTAGCGTGGGCCCGGCTGCCAGGGTACTGTGCTCTGCTTGCCTGCCGCTGGCCCAGACGTTGCGGTGGGAACCGAGGTGGTTCCTCCAGCCAGCCCCTCCTCTTCCGAGGTCCCCACCCCGCCACACTGGGCTCCCCGCCCCACCCGTGCCCGCCCCTCCACCCAGCCCGGCCAGCACCCCCTCCCCCGCGGCCCCGCTCCAGGCTCCTGCTGCAGCCGCTCTGCAGCCCGTGCCCCTCCCCCTCCACCCGGCAGCCCGACCTGTCACCGCAGATTAATGGTCTCCCCGACACCCCCGCCCCGCCAGGCCAGTGCAGAGCCAGCCAGAGTCAGACAGAGACACTCAGAGATGAAGAGACGCCCGGTGACTGGCAGGGCGCTGTGCGCGGACACATCCAGACGCACACACACGACCCGCCACACACAGGCACATGCCTCGGTCACGGGGAGCAGGGCACATGCTGGGGGCCCAGGTGGGAACAGACACGCAGGAACCAGTAGGGAGAGGGGAGGCTTCCAGATAAGGGTCTGGGGTGAGGGGGGCCGTTCTGAAGTCAAGGCCAAGGGGATGGAGGCCTGGCAGGAACCCAGGGAGCCAGCGGCAAGAGAAGCAGGGCCAGGACGCGGGCCAAAGAGGCCAGAACAGGGCAGCTCCCTCACATGTGCCAGCTGGACAGCCACTGTGCCCAAGGCAAGAGTGGGCAGCTGGAGACAGGGTCCCCCTGGGCTCCTCACTAGCTGCAGGGACCCCACTCCTGACCCTCCACTTTCCCCCTGGCCAGGATGGGAAGAAGGGGCCATGTGGCCCGGGATCGGCCCTGCAGCGGGTCATATTAGCCAATGTCCCGAGGCTGGTAGTTTTCTCTGGCCCGGGATTCAGGACCATGATCCCTCCGTCCCACCACACCCCACATGGGAAGCAAACTCTTCTCTCACGCTATGGGAACAAGGCAGGTATCTCCAGGTCACCGCTGCCTGGTGCATTACCTCAGCCTAGAGGAATCAGGACCCTCCGGACCTCGACCTCTGTGGCCACTTCCAATCGGAAGCCTCCCCCCGTTGGCTTCCCCTCAACACTCTTCTCCCACCCGCCCTGGCCCTCTATGTCCTTAACCTCAAGTGTCCTGTCCTCACCCTGCACGCTCCAGCCACACACCACATCAGTCTATCTGTGCCTACCTGTCCCAAGACCATCTCTCTCCAGTCTCGCTCTCTCCAGGACCTCATCTGCCCACCACCACCAGGGTGTTCTCCCCGACGAGACCCCCACCCCCACTTCTGAACCACAGCCAGCTCCCCTCCTTCCCCTGGAAGTTCCCCCAAGGTGAGAAGAAGTCAGGCAACTAGACACCTACCTGGGTGACCTTCTCGGTGACATTGTGGGTCCGCTCCTTTATCTTGGGTGCTATGATCTCCCGGTCGCTGGTGGGCGAGGCCAAGAAGGGGTCACCCTTGAGGTCCACAAAATTGAGGGTGATTTGGGGGATCTTGCTAATGGTGCGGTAGCGCACGAGGTCCGAGTCTGAGGTGGAGTTTAGCAGGCCGCTGCGCAGGGGGTGCATGGCCCCTGGGGTAGAGAGGCAAAACTAGGTCAGGCAGGCAGGCCAAGGGCCAGAGGACAATCAGATCCTCCACATGGAGGCTAGGGTAAGAGCCAGGCCCTGCATAGCCAGCAAGGTTAGCTCATGGAAACCAGCAAGGGCCACCCCCCCCCCATTTTAAGGAAGCAGAGCACGATGCAACTATGAGATATAGCAAGGGCCTGTTCAGTGGGCATTACAACCACCGGAGGCCAGGTCGGGTCAGGAGCCCCCTTGGCCTCTTCTGCCCTTCCCAGTCCCCATGGCCATCCCTGCTCCAGGATGTCCTGGGACAGCCACATCCATGCGCCAGCAAGGGCTCTGTGAGTGGAAGAATGTAACAGGATGAATGGACGTTTAATAGAGTAAAAGGCCACTTAATGAGATTAAATAAGTGCTTAATAGGATTTCCATCTCCCAGGCTCCCAGGCCCCCAGGACATGGGGGAAAGGGAGGAGGTCGAGGGCCTGGCACCAGGCAGGCCTGGCGGGGCCAGGCCAGGGCAATTGGCCGGGCACGTGCCCTCACCGGTGCTGGCGTGGCGCGGTGGTGGGGGCAGCGCCCCAGCACGCATAGCCTCAATGTCGTCGGCCGAGGAGGCACGTCGCACACTGGCGCAGCTCTCCCGGGAGCGCGTGCGGGCCAAGCTGCAGCTGGAACCCGAGGCGTCGGGATTGAGGCTGTGCGCTCTGGGTGATGTGTGTGGAGGGCCCGGCACACTGGTGGGCGGCGAGCCCGGGGCCACGAGCGCACGCCGCTCCTCTGCAGGTCCTGCCACATGGTTGTCGAGGGCCGACACTTCATCCAGGGCCAGCGACTCACTGCTGGGTGCCACGGGCGTCAGGTCCACATCCACCACCACGGCCCCAGGGGTGCCCGTGCCACTTGTGCCCCCCTGCCGCACCGATGATGACTCCCGGGCAGTCAAGGCCAGCAGCGCAGGCAGCTTCAGCCGGAAGGTCTTGGCTCGGCCTGCAGGAAGAGGGAGCACAGTGGCGTGGGGACTGCAGCTGCCCCAGAGGGCACAAGAGCTACAGTCCTGGCCAAGGGGAGCTAGGACAGCGGCAGCCCCAAGCCCAGGCACAGAACTCAATTCCCAAAGACCAGGCAGTCTTACCAAAGCCTAATCAACTCCCATTTCTAGCCAAGCTTCAGGCGGGCTCCATAAGTCCTCCCTGATTCTTACAACTGTGATGGTAAGTACCCCCATCTCCATTTTTTTTTAAATTTGTTTTTGTTTTTTGTTTTTTGTTTTTAGTTTTTTGGGGGTTTTTTGTTTTTTGTTTTTTGAGACAGGGTCTCACTATGTAGTTCATGTTGGCCTTGAGCTCACTATGTTGTCCAGGCTGGCCTCAAACTTGCAGCAATCCTCCTGCCTCTGCCTCCCAAGTGCTGGGATTACAGGCACCTGCCACCACACCTGGCCCGTCATCTCCATTTTAGACAGGAGGAAACTCCAGCCCAGATGCCTTATGACCTGCTAGAGGTCACACAGTAAGTCTGGACCTGTACTTCAGAGGGGATGATGCCCCCTCTCTCATTCCTTGCAACCTGGTAGCTGGTACCTGTAAGGCCAGTGGCATTAACATCATTTCAGAACTTGATAAACCAAGGGGTGAATGTTTTGTCCTGCAAAAATTAAACCAAAGGGACCATCCTAGGGAGGCAGGGGATCTGAGTGTTTGGGTCAGGAAGGGGTGAGGCCAAAGCAAGCCTTCCTGCACATCCACTTCTCCACTAGCCAAGGCCACTCAGGGAACTTGGCCAGGCCAGGACCAAGGACCACAGGGCAAGAGCCTCACAGACAGAGAGGGATCTGAGACAGAGTTTTCTGACAAGCAGAGAAAGCCGCTCCCCAGTGGCCAGGGCCATCGGGGACAGGTGAGGTCCCGGCCCAGACTGCTCAGGCAAGGGGAACCGCTCCTCAGGAGGACTGGGCAAGCTTCTGCCCCAAGGACCAGCAATTCTGAGCCTTGTCCCTTCACCTGCCTGCCCATCCCTGGCGACTGCACTTACCAGGCGCCAGCCAGCTGATGGGGGGGCCCCAGTGATTGGTGTCCCGAGCCGGGGACCCCACCATGTCCTTCTCCATCACCACCTCGAAGTTAAGGATGAACATGATGACCGCCCCATCCTCATTCTTCACAGGCACCACATCCACCAGACACAGGAAGCAGCTCCCTGCAGAGTGTGGAGGACACAGCCGTGGTGACATCAGTGTCCCCGGGGTACAGGCTACAAAACTGGCCAGGATGGACCCACAAGCCCAAAAGGGCCCATCCACTTCCACCTCCCCCAGAGCCCCAGTCACAGTTCCCCACCTGACCCCGCGCCTGGCTACATGCCTGCCAGTTTGCATCCTGCCCCTCACTCTGTCCAGATGTCACCTGCCTCCTTCTCTCTGCTTGTCCAATTTCTCTAACCTCTTTCCCTATGTGCTTTCCTCTCCCTGGCTTATGATCCTTTCTTTCTCTGTGTTTTCATTTCGGTTTCCTGGTCCTTTGTTTTTCCATTGTTCAAAGCAGTACAGCCCCATGTTCAAGCCCATGGCTGTAACGCAGCACTGAGGAGGCTGAGGCAGGAGAATCGCCATGAGTTCGAGGCCAACCTTGGCTGCATAGTGAGTTCAAGACCAGCCTGAAGTACATAGCAAGAAACTGTCTCCAAAACACAAACAAGAAAAATCCCAGTCTCTGTAAGCCCTGAATCTCTGGGCTCAGATCCGGCCTCTGCTACTTACTGATGTATGCGTTACTTTAAACCTGTTTAACACTCAGTGCCTCGTTTTCCTCACCTATGAAATGGGAATTGAAACAACCTAGTAGCTGTAAAGATTAAATAAATATACACTTGCTAAGTGCTTAGGGCAAGGACTGGCATGTCCTGAGTGCCATAGACAGGTGGCCATCACTATCTGTCTCTGCCTCTGTTCTCTGCAGATTGCTTCCCAGCCATGGTGTCAGTCACAACAAGATAAGTACAGAAGGTGAAAGCAAGAGTTTCAAAACCTTACAACAACTTGGCATTACCACAGCAGCCAAGCATGTAATCTTGGGTTTCACAGAAGCGCTGGTCTGTGACATAGTAGAAATAAAGAAAACTGATCCGCCATCAAAGCCCTGCTTCTAGATCCTTCATCTATCTCTCCTTGTCTTTCCCCCCGTCCTTGCTTTTCTCGCTCCCATGCTCTCTCTGCCCCTCAGAGCCCTCCTACCAGGCCAGGTCAGCCCACCAGCCCCCTCAGCTCCCCCTGCCCAGCTGATTTCTGAAAGAGGCCACTTTAGATGGCGCTCTCAACCCAGGGCCCCGCCTGCAAGAAGTCCCCCTTGGTGAATCAGGGGAACACAGTGACACCCTGCTCCTCCGCCATGGGACCCAGGCACGTTCCTCTTCTGCCATCTTCAGGGGTCTTATCTTGCTTCTCCCTCTGCCCATCTGCCTTCTGTGCATCCCAGTCTCCATGTCCCCTCTGCAGGGTCTTGCACCTGGAATAATAGGAGCCAGCCCGTAATAATGGAAACCCAGTCCAGCATGGCGGCACACACCTGTAGTCCCAGCACTTGGGAGGCTAAGGCAGGAAGACGGCCAAGAGTTCGAGGCCAGCCTGGGCTACGTAGTGAGTTCAACACTGCTTTGAACTACCTGGTGAGACCTTGTCTCAAAAAAAAAAAAAAAATGGGGACCCATGGTGGTCATAGATGGAGAAGACACAATGGGGTCAGGAGCCCTGTGGACCCATGTGGTCCCTCCTGCTCTTCTCTCTCCCCTCTGTACCTCACCACTCCAGCCCTGTCACAGACCACAGCCAGGGGGATGGCTGCGGGGACCTGAGTCAGGGGAGAGCTGGCCCCCCGGCACCGGGAGCAGTGCCCGATGCCTGCCAGCCAGGGGAGGAGGAGGACAATGTCACAGGCCCGGGTGGACACACGGACCTAGCTCCTGGAAGATGCTGCCGTGCTCCAGGTAGACTCCCTCAGGATGGGGCTGAGAGCCCAGACCTGTGACCTAGTGGAATGAGGTCCTAAAACCAACTTACCAGGTGACTCCAAGGTGAAGGCTTGACCTGGGAGGAGCTGGTCAGCAACTCTGACCACTCCACAGCCCTGCCATTCACTGCATCTCAGGCCCGCAGGGCTCTGCCTAGAGACCTAAGCTCAGGGACTCTGCCCAGGTCTCCCTCCAGCAGCCACTTTTGTCCCCTGACCTCCGGCCTCTGACACACAGCTGTGGTGTTGGAGCGGCAGGGGGCTGGGCCCAGCTGGAGCCCGTTTGGCACCCAGACAGCTGCCTGGAGTTTATGCCCTAATATGGTGATGGCCGGCAGCGGCCTGAGGCGGGACTGGCCTCCTCTGGACCAAGGAGAGGCCAGAGACCAGGGATCCTCAGTTCCAGACACCCCAGTGATCACCCCTGGACCCTGGTGAGCCGAGCCCTGACACACAGTCCTCCCCAGGAAACTGTCTCAGAGAGGCCTCGATCTGGAAGCAAGGGGACCCCAACACTTCTGGATGGCTCTGTCCCCAACGCAGAGCCCCAGAAATTCTGACCTTCAGTCCTCGGCACCCCGCGCCCACTTCAGACCAGGCCACACAGCAAGAGAAGACAGCTCTGCATTCTGAAGCCCACCCAGCCAAGGACCCTGGCATCTCAAAAACAAACAAACAAACAAACAAAATCCTCCCGGTGCAGAAAATGCAGGATAACCTCCCTCACGACACAGCCCTTTCCCCACACCCTGACACACTCACACACACAGATCCCCCAGTCCCCCTCCCTTTGTTGACATTCAAGAAATTTTTCCTTTCACATAATCCTGTCAAAGGCCTGCTTATTCCAAAAATGTGACCCTCCCCAGGCCTGGCTGATGGCTGAAGCAGACAGAGATCTGGTAGGGGATCCCAGAAGAACAGAAAGCAGGGATCCAGGAGGCTCAGACTCTCTGCAGCACTCTCACCTGTCTGGTGGGTTCGGTCCCTCATGAGCTGCCATACCACCCACCCCAGCTTCTCCACCAGGCCTGCCTGCCAGACCCCTCCCCACCCCTGGCTGGGAGGATGGGAAGTGGGGGGGTCCCTGGGGCAGGAGAAGCAGGCCACAGGGGTGCAGAGCAGGCATTAGCACAGAGCAAACAGCAGCTATGGGTGTCCTGGGTACCTAACTGTTTGGCAGAGAAGAAACGCAGAGAGTGGCAGTGAGCTGCACCAGGGAGCCCGGCAGGCCAGGCGCATACCAACCATCCTTCATGGCCCCCGTGTGCCCCAGCTCCCACCTGGCCCGGACCCCAGCCGGTCACCCACACCCTTCTCCCTCCCACTAGCCCTGGCTCCTGCCAGCAGCCCAGCTCACCCAGAACAGCTCAGAGGTGGCCTCAGCAAGGGCCGGGAAGCTAGGAGCCAGGCAAGGCTGCAGTTCCACTGAGAGCCACTCTGTGGCAGGCACAGCCCACACTCCTGAGCAGCCTCGCCAGGAGCCTGGGGAAGGAAGGGGTAGCCAGGACAGCTGGAAGGGGTCAAACAGATGGATGGCGGGATTCCCCGTCTGGGAAGGAAGGGGGCACAGGCTGTGCAGTCAGGTGGCCTTTTCGAATTGTCATCACATTGGAGGGTCCCTGAGCCAGTCACTCACCCTCCCAGGGTTCTCTGCTCAGCTGGGACACAAATGATCAGGCCCACCCCACATGGCCACAGCCCTGTGAAATGATGGGGGGCTTGAAGCACGGCTCAAGGAGGGCTCCATAAACTTGAGAAAGAAGAGGGACGGACACTGTGGACAGTTCTCAGCAATCGACAGGTCCCCTGGGCCAGCCTGGCTATGTGGGTGACGCCAAAACACATCCTGCCACCCTCCTCCCGCCAGCCCCAGCCAGGCTGGAGAGACCCAGCTTTGGGTGAGGAGCCCTCCCTGCCTGGCCTTCCAGAGATGGAGACCAGGAAAGTGGGGTGGGCACAACAAGCAGTCACTCTCTCCTACCAGGCTTCAGAGGTCATGGGACTCACTGCAAGTCACTAAGCAGGGAGGAGACAGTGGAAGGGACCTTGCACTAGAACCAGGCATGGCAAGCCCAGCTCATCTGTACCCCACAGAAGGTCCCTGTTATCAGAACACAACACCTGGCTTGGTTTCACATGATGCCTACTCACACCTGGGAAGGCAACATCCCTGCCAGCACCCTAACCCACCCAAGGTCAGGGATACCACCCAGAGTCCCAAACCTGAATTCTCACCTCTAGCACAGCTGGCCCAGGCCAGGCCCCAGGCGGGAGCTGCATGTGGCTTTGGCAGCACCGGGTGTTCGGGGAGGAGGAGAAGGAGGCCTGCAGACAACCTAAGCATCCTTGGAAGGTTCCTGGGGTTAGAGCCAAAGCTGTCTCACCTGCAAGCCAGGTGGGCTCATGGCTCTCTCATTGCCCCACAGATCTCACTGAACACACACGCAGGGAAGCACTCACTGGGGAAAAGGCGCCCCATGAGAGAGCCCCCATGGAGCCAGGGTTCAACGTGGCCCCGGTTTGGTACACAGGATGAGATGGAGGAAGAGGGAATAAACCAGGTTGCGGTGGTGACCTGGGAGGCTGAGCCACTCTGCCCAGCCCTCAGGAGACCCAGAATCGTGCCCTCCCGCTCCTTTGCTGTGTGGCTGCAGGCAGACTGCCCACCTCTCTGAGCTTATATTGTCTGCGGGTACAGGAGGGACAAGTGATTTCTGTGCTGGGTGCCAGATGAGGTGACAGATGGCCTTGCGGAAGCATCCAGAGCCATAGCAAGGCAGCGAGGCAGGTCCCTGCAGGGAAGGTGACCTCGAGCATCTCATCCCGGTCACCTCCCTGCCTCCCTCTGAGCAGGAGGAGCTGTGCCCAGAACGGGCCCAAAGTCACACTGAGGGCAGGAGGCTGGGGCCACAGTCGGCCCTGTCCGCCCCCAGGCAGAGGCTGTCTCCGGAGCTGCAGCCTGGGGCTGTGCAATGTCAGGTTATATTTAGCCTGGTGGCGGCGACAGGAAGATGCAGCGGGAGCCGCTCCTGGCCGGGGGCCACCGTGTCGCTAACACCACTCTCATGGGCAGCTGGGGCCCTAGAGAAGGCCAGGGACATTGCAGGCCCAGGGGTTGGAGCTGGGGAGCCTCAGACAGGCCAGTGAATGAGTATGTGAGTGTGTGTGAGTGTGTGTGTGTGTGTGTGTGTGTGTATATGCCCATGTGTGTGTGCATGGGCACGAGTATGTGTGTAAGACAGAGACCAATCCTATGCTCTTGGGTCCCAGAGCTGAGAAATGCGGGGAACACACTGTTGGACAGGGTTGGGAATCCCCAAGCAAGACCACAACTGTCAGAGGTAGCACCTCCAGACTGACTCTTCCACCTGCCCTTCCAGCCAGGCCCTGCCGGCGATCTCTGTACAGGGCCCAGGCGCTCTGTGGGCCTCCAGACCTGCAACCAAACCCCGGCCTGGGGCATGCTGGAACTATCCTCCTGAGAAGCCCTGGGAAAGTGAGACAAGGTCACACTGACCTGGGGAAAGCTGCCCCACAGCTCTATCCATGGTCCCGGCAGACTGGCCTCAGCACTCTCCTACCCAGCATCCTCCGGCCCCTCCTGCTGCCAAGAGCCCCCCGCCCCTCTTCCGTCCAACTCCTCCCCATTCCTCTGCAAAGTTTTCCTGAATGCTCCCTAGAAGGTGTCTAAAACTACACCTCTTACATAGATCTGCGCAGGCCGGCTTCTAGGGTAAGCTTTCCCCCGAGTCCAGCATCAGGGCATGAGGCCAGAGGGCTTGGCTTTGGGGGAGCCCTTGGAGGGACTGCTGGTGGCCTCAGGGGTGGTGACCTGCAGTTCTGGTGAGTCTAAACACTCTTACCCCCCTCCCAGATCCAGGGCCAAAGACCATTCTTTCAGGACGGAATTCACCCATTTCAAACCCACAGGGTCCCCCATCTTGTGTCTGGAATTTGCGTGTCTTTCCCAGAAGCAGCATTAATCTGGTCACTAGCTTCCATGAAACAGAGGCTGACATTTGCAGCTGGGGCAGAAGAGGAGCAGAAGCAGGCTACACAGCTGCGATAGCCCTGAGCCTCAGGTCCCTTCAGACCCCTTCGCTGTGACCCCATATACACGGCCCGCACACAGAGCTGCCACTGCCTGCAATGGGATGACCCGGGAGTCCTTGTCCTCCTCTGGTGCTTTGCAAGCTTCTAGAATCACACCCTGTGTTGGCTCCCAGTGTGCCCCCGTGAGCCCGGGGAGGCCTTGACAGATAAACCCTGTCGCAGTTCCAGCCATCAGTCACTGAGCGGGCCACAGCTTCTTGGTCATTAAGCCAACGATTCCTCTCTGGCTTGCTCTCCTGTGGGACTCTGAAAGGCTCACAATTAAATCCTGGTGGCAGTGCAAACCCCCTCAAGTCAGGCGGCACACTAAGGCATGGAAATACATGACAATAATCCAAACAGAAGCAAGAAATCTGGCCTTATTTGCAGACAGTAGGGTCATCTCCCTAGAGAGCTGACAAAATCCACAGATAAACAATTAGAGCTGAGAGGAGTGTGTGGCAAGGTTACCAGATTCAAGATCAGCTCACAAAAATACTTAGCATTTCTCTGCAGCAGCAATAAACAATTAGAAAATATAGTCGAGGCAGGCATGGTGGTGCACTGTAATCCCAGCACTCAGGAGGCTGAGGCAGAAGGATCGCTGCAAGTTCAAGGCCAGCCTGAACTACAAAGCAAAACCCTGTCTCAAAGCCCCCTGCCCCACAAATTTTTTATATATATATAGTATATATAGTCAAAAATAAGGTACCTTTTACGACAGCAACAAAAACCACAAGTGGGAAAATAAAACAAAATTTTAAACTCATAAAAGATATACAAATGATCTGAGCTCTTGATTGGAACAAGCATTGTGAAGATATCAATTCTCCCTACATTAATCTACAAAAGCAGTATAATTCCAGTCAAGACGCTGGTGGGTATTTTTTTTTTCCTTTCCAAGAATTCAACAAACTTCCTCTTAAATTTATAAGGAAGACGATCCAGAAATAGCCACATCCACATCATTCACATACTATTTGCTTGATAAATTATTTTCCAATAAGCAAAACTGAACAAATTAACTGATTATTAGGATAAAATTAATTATTAGTATTATATGTAGTGATATGCTTTATTGGAAATGGCACTGGAAGAGGATGCAGGTGACTTTTTTTGTGTTTGCCCTAATTAATCTTCACAAATGTATTAAATGATAGGGCTTTAATTTTTTTTCTGTAAAATAAAATGGTGTGACGCTTAGTGCACTTACCCTCAGCTCAATATTCAACATTTACTGCTTCTTTTGCAAAAGTGGAGATAGGCCTTTTAAAAATCTCTTCTTTGATATTAACTAGAGGATTTTTTTTTAACTAGAGGATTTTATTGGGAAACCAAAGAGCAAATAAATATCTTCAGTCTCTAAAAAGAATAATAAAGAGGGAAGATGTACCTTATCAGACACTAAGACACACTAAACATCACAGTTTTATTATTGTTTTTAAATGTGGTTCTGATGCAAAAACAGACAAATATTTGGAACAGAATGCACAGAGACAGATCCATAGCTACGTGGGAAATCGACCTACGGGCAAGGTGGCCCCACAAGACAATGGAAAAAAACAGGCTGGATGTCTTGGGAAGGTTGGCTCCTTACACGGAAAAAACAAAACTTGATCCCTATTCTACACCACATCCAAGCAAGGCTCAGAACGGACTCAAGACCCGCTGAAGAAAGGTGAAAGAATTAAGTTAATAGTAGAAAAGGCTTCACAATGCTTCTTCAGCCTGGGGATGGAGAATAATTTCCTCGAGAGGACTGCAAAAGCACAAAGCTAAAAGTCGATGGTTCGTTTATATCAAAATTAAGTATCTTTAAGCAGGGCAAATTCAAAGGCAAGCCTAGACAATTTAGCAAGACTTTGTCCCAGAAGTAAACTTTCAAAGGGTCGGAGGTGTGGCTCAGTGGTAAAGTGGTTGCCTAGCCCTGGCTTCCCTCCCCTCTGTGGTATAAATTGGACAGAGACCGAAAGGGAGTAGATATTTGCAATATTTCAGTTCGACAAGGAATTAATACCTGGGGCATACACTAAGCATGCATTTGTATCGCTAGATTATGCAAACAACTTAGGCAAATCCACAGAAACAAAAGACAACCCTCAACAGAAAAATGAGCAAAGAACATACGCAAACAATCGCAGGAAAGCAAACCCAAAAGGCTATCAAACCTAACAGACACCAGAATTCATTAGAAATCAAAGAAATACAAATGAAAGCATCAAGATAGCCTTTTCACCCACTAGACTGACAAAAATGGGAACGCTGGATAAGGCAGAATGTGGCCGAGATCTGGGGGTGTAGGAATTCAGGCTCCGTACAGGAGGGTGACGGTAGGGGCGGCCGACCTGGGGCACAGTCAGGCAGCACTCAGCGAAGGGTCCACACAGCGTGCAGCCCAGCTGTTCCACTGATGGCATGTGCCCCACAGAAACCCTCACGCACGTCCAGGAGGGCATGGATGAGGGCGCTCGCTGCACCACCACTTCTGGGCATGGGGAGGTGGAGACAACCTGGGGGTCCCTCTTGGAGAGTGGGCAGGTAAGACATGGGATCCATACTCCAGAATTGGAAGGACCAGACTAGACATCAAACAGCAGCCCCACGGGGCTTAAAGGCAAGCTCCTGTGTAAGAAAAGTAAACGCTAGGATACAACACAGCACAGCATCATTTGCATACATTAAATCTATATGCATCTATCCAGACAAAATACACATTTGCAAGAACATATAAAGCAACACATTCACAGTAAGTACATTTGAATGGCTGCCTATAGGGAGCATAACAGGACTGGAGAGAGAGAGAGAAATGAAAGGGAACGGAAAAAAATAAAATGAAAGAGAAGAAAAAAAACACTAACATAAGTGCTTGCTGTAGTTTCCATCATTTGGGAAGCTGGGCCAGCAGAAGGCTGGGGAGGAAGCCGTCTGGCAGGCAAGGGTGCTGAGCAGGGCTCAGGGAGGGTATAGTACGTGGGTGACACCCTGCTGCCTGGCAGCCCAGCGAGCCCAGGCCAGCACGTTGCTTTGCTCTGCCCACAGATGCCAGGGACAGGTGCTGTGATCCTCAGCAGGAAACCAGGACTGAGGTTCAACCCAGGTTTCCAGAGGCCCTGAGCCCATCACACCCCGGAAGGGCCTCTGGGGCCAGGCCTCCTGGGCAGGATGGTCGATGCCTGGGAGGACTCTGGAGTTGGGGACCACTGTGCTCCAGTCCCAGCAGCTGGGTAAACCTGGGCAAGTCCCCAGCCTTTGCAAGTAGTCTCCCTCCTGCAAAAGGACTGTGGAGTCCTACTTCCAAGATCACTGTGGGCCCACCTGTGCGGAAACACGAGCTCCAGTTTGCAAACCGTAATGTGCAGTCACAACAATGAGTGTGTCCCTGCACTGCCAGGCAGCTGCCATCTCCCTACCCAGCTTCGCTCTCTGCAGCAGCTCTAAGGCTTTGCCCTCACACCCAGCCTCCTCGGTCCCCATAAGTGACAAGCTTATGAGCCCCCAGATGCCTTCCCTGCACCCCACAGTACCTCTCCCACATGACAGGGCCCCTTGGTCCCACCTGCCTCTGGCCTAACAGCCCCCCCATCCCCTGTGAGCCCTCCCAAGCTGGGACTGTTATTATTCTACCCGAGGCTTTTCATAGTGAGAGGCCAAGGCCCAGAGATGGGAAGTGATTCGCCCAAGGTCACACAGCAAGTCTATAACCAAGCTGGAGACTGCCCCCAAGTCTCCTGCCTCCCAAACAGCGCTGCTCACCTCATTCATTCATTCATTCATTCATTCATTCAGCAAACCTGTACGGGAACTGAGCTCCCACTGCACCCAGGCATACAGGCACAGCAGAGAACAAAGCAGACAGGCTGCCCCAGTCCTCCTGGAGTTCACAGCTTCCAGCGGGGAAGATGGAGAGTAAGTTCATCTAGTGCTGGGATCCAAGGAGATGCGGGACGGAGGGCAAGACAACACCAGCCCCCTTCAGTGCTCCTAGGCCAGCAGACAAGGGACCAAACAGGAGAGGTGTTTCCTGGAGGCCAAGCCCAGTGCACAGCACAGAGGTCTTTGTGGGTGAGAGGGGACAGCAGGACCTCTCCCACCCTCAGGGCCTGTCCCAGATGCACCCCCTACCTTGATCCCCTTGGCCTCTGTGTAAGGCAGGTGGTAAGTTCTGCTAACCCCTCACCTTGACGCCAAATACCGCCCAGGCTCCTGCTCCTACACGGGGATCCACAAGAAAGACTGGTTTTTAAGTAGAGGGCAATTCTCAGCCCAAGGGAAGCGCTTCAGGCATCCCTGGGCAAGTGTTTACAGGAGAAAAGGCTTTCTCGGAAGCTCTCAAATCACACCACACACACGAAGCCACCTCTAGGCAGAAAAGAGGCCCCACTCACCCCAGCTCACACCCCAAGCTGGCCCTCCAGTTGCCCCTGGGCACCATCCCCAGACCCCAAGGCCACCATCAACTCTGCTTCCACCAGACAGCTCTGCACAAATATTTACATAGCTCCTCTCAGGCCTTCGGGAGACACAACACGGAGTCACCCTGCCGACACTCTCCAGGCCCAGGGCACAGAGAGAGAGGTAGACAGCCTCACCCTGGTGCAAAGACTAGACAGGAATCCCTTCCCCCAGCAGGCCAGAACAGCCTGCCCCGGCACCCCTCAGAGGCACCGGGTCCTGGCCAGCAGGAAGAGCGACACTCCTGCCACCAAGATGAAGGGAACTCCGATAGCCTTGAGCCCCATGGAAAAGAGCTCCCTCGTATCTAAACCCCCAGGGTCATGATGGGCTGCTTCTCATATCAAGAGGACAAACACAGCAAGTCACCAACCTCTGACCCTCCCATCTGTCTAGCTTCAGTGCTTTCAGCTTTAAGAAAAATTTTCCTTTTCACCAACTCATACCCACACAGGGCCTGGAGGCTGGAGCAGATGAGGAAGTGGATGCTGGACGTGGAAAAGGAGGACAGGTACTCTGATTTAAGGGGGCAGGGAGGTGTGGGGAAGGTGAGCGAGAGGACCAGGAAAGAAGGCCTAGGGTGTGGAGGATGGTGGGAGGTCAGAGGCACGAGGGTGGTACCAGGGGGGCCTTCTTGAGCTTCTGGGAAGCCAGGGCCTGAGTCGGAGGATAGCAGCCCAGCCAGTATGTGGCCACCTCTTGGGTTCTGGAGGCATAGTTCACTGGGGAGCAGCCTGGACCCTGGGTCCCCTCCCTTTCCCCCAGCTGCAGCATCTGCTATTGCAGTGGGGGCCCTCTGACCTTGTTGCCATGGCAACGGGCCTGCAGCTGGAGTGGAGAAGCCAATAGATTCTCCTCCAGAGACACCCCCATCCGCCCACACAGGCTCCAGGGACACAGGGACATGGAGATAAGGCCAGGACCATCAGAAGTATGGGGAGACAGATAGGGCCTTTGGGACAGAGTCCCAGAAGGGCACAGGTCACACAGAAGAGGAAGAGAGACAAGATATTGAAAGAAGAATAGAGAGAGACAGGTGCAGGGAGGAGGTAAAGACCAAAGGCACAGAGGTAACCAGGTGACCAGCCAGGCCAGCCAGAGACAAAGGCAGAGAGGCCTGAGTGTGGGGAGGGAGAGCTGCCCAGAGGACCGGGCACCTAGAGCCAGCACAGCAAGCTTTGGGGAGACAGTGCTGAGAGATGGGAACAAAGAACAGACAGACAGGAAGGGGGAGAGACAAGGGACTTCCTGGGATATGGTAGGAGAGAAGCCACATCCGCCCAAGCTACAGCAATATGGGGGCACAGGTGTGTGCCCAGTCAGCACCTGCTGCCCAAGATCCCTCCCCAGGGATGCCACAGCCTGCCAGCGCCACACAACTGGGCTCTGCTCTAAATTCCATCTTTATTCTGGGTCTGACTTAGAAGGGTGTCAGTACAGGGCCAGCAAACCCTGGGCTTGGGCACACTGTCTCTTCTTCCTCCAGCCACACTCCCCCAGTCTAGCCTCCCCACCTCCCCACAGCCCCAGCAACTAAATAATGGGGCTGTCTGGCTCCAGGCCCTGAGACTCCACAGAGCTGGGCTGGAGGCACCAACACAGCACAGCTGTCCTTGGTGGCGCCTGCCAGCAGAAAGGCTCTGCCTCCTCCCCAGCCACTCCTCCTCCCTGCGGCTGTAGCCCAGGGACCTACTCCCCCAGGGCTGGCCCAGGCAGAGACCCTGACAAAGGCCTGGGCAGAAACGGGAGGTGGCACTGGTATTCTTTCCTTGCTGCTATTTGGCCCATGCACCAGTCTGCAGAGGCAGCCCGGGGCAGGCCACGTGTGGCACCAGGGACTCTCTCTAGGCAAAGGAGGGGGAGGTTGAGAAAATCTGTACCACCCTCGGCCTAGAGGCCAGGATAAATGGGGCCCCAGGTGGCTGAAGGCCAAGGCCAGCCTGCTGGCCAACAGGAGACACCCGATCCCCACGGAAACTAGGTAAGAGCAAAGACGGGGGCTGGTGTAGGGTTTTCTGGGTCGCTGCCCCATGTGGAATAGTAACCTGGAAAGGGGAAGAGTTTGAACTGGGGCAGGGATCCAGGTGCGAGGCCCACTCTCGCCACTAAATGCACTGACAACCCAGATTCTGCTTTCAGGTTTCTCCATCTGGAACTCAACAGGCCCGATCCTCCTCCAGGTCACCAAGATTCCACCACAGCTCCTCTACACAAGGGGTCCCGCCCCCATCCTCTCCCATAGGAGCCGGCCTGGGCCAGGAAGGAGGACCAGCTCCACCTCGGAGAGCCCAGACTCTCGCTACCACAGGGCCCAATCTGCCAGCACAAGCGTTGGCGGCAACAGGATTGGCGTGAAGTTTGCAGAGTTAGGCCTTACTGTGGGCCCTCTCTAAACCTCTCAGCACCTTCATGAGGCTCCCCTTGTGAACACATGTCCCAGAAGAGGAGACAGTTCAGGAAGTCCAGCACCTTCACCACACTTAGACAGTTTGCCACATTAGACTTGAACCTGGGATTTATGTGTATCTATTCTATTCATCACACCAGTGGTCAGCGAACTTTTAAAATAAAATGTCACATAAAACACTGCACAGCATAAAGATAGACCTGCAATTGTCTAGTGCCACTTTCAGTATAAGGCAGACAGCAAAACAGACCAAGCATGGCTCTGGTCAGACAGACACTGACTCTGTTCCCAGCCCCGACACTTGCTAACTGTGTGACTTTGGGGAAATTTTTTTGGTTTCCCTGAACTTCAGTTTCGTCATCCAACAAAATGGAAATAAAAATAGTCTCTATTTCTCAAGGCTGTTACGAAGATTGCACAAGATAACCAAAGTGACCAGTGTCCAGCAGGTATGAGCCATCCCCCGTCTCCAGGTGTGCACAGCCCTGGAGTCCCACAGCCCCTCCATCCCTGCCAGCCGAACCAGATATGCTGTGAATGAACCCCTCTTCCCCAGGGCCACAGCGGCTCCGCCCTCGCCCAGTGCTGCCCAGCGATGCCACAGACTGTGTGCCTGCAAAGCAGGTGTAGAGGATGCAGACTTTTGCAGGGTAGCCTCAGACACCCCCCAGCATGCCCGGAGGCACAGTGTGCTCCCTGTGCACAGGACAAGCACCTGAGGGCAGGAACGTGGTCTTCCTGCAGATAGCTCTATGTGCCCAGCTCTGAGCCATGCGCACAACTGCTGGGCAGCAGAATGTAGGCAGTCCAGCCACAGTCCTGCAGCTGCCTTCCCCACCCTCCCATGCCCACAGGGGCCCCACCCACTGCACCACTCCAACAGGGCAGGGCAGTGTGGGAGCAGCTGCACCCGGCTCTGTTTATCCATCCCCTCTCCGCTCTCCGGAAGCCCAGAGCAGCTGGGCTGGAAGGCGGTGGCTGAGCAGAAACACCTGGCGCAGGAGGGGGTGGCGCGCCCAGGCGCTCAAATGTGGAGACAAAGGGAACTGAGGTCATGGGGAAAGGACACACCTCCCGCCAGGTGTGGCTGAAGTGCAGCAGAGAAAAGGGGCAGCAGAGAGCCAACCACAGGGTCCTGCAGCCCTTACTGGGTGCCTCACCCACGGTGACATCTTTCCAGACTAGTCACCTGGGAGGGGGCGCCCCAGGGTAGCTAGAGCCTGTGGCCCAAGGTCTGGGACCAGCTGCCAACTTGACCTATTACCTCCAACCACGCACGCACCTGCCAACCCCAGCCTGGTCAAACTCCAGCCCACTTAGCTCAGCACGCTCACATCTGCCCAGGAAGGAACCAGAGGGGCCAGGCCCTCGGCCTAGCAATCCCATGGACACCCCGAAAACTATCCCACCAGAGTTTCGTGTGCGCCCTGACCGCCCCCCGCCCCGCGCCCTGAGCGCCTCCGGCGGGCACAAACCACGCCCCATCTTGAGTATCCGCCTCCAACCCGCCCTCCAGGCCCCGCCCCCGCCTGGCCCCGCCTACCGTCTTTCCGGTAGAAGGCGATCTCCACTTTGCGCTCCTCCGCCCCCAGGAGGGCCTGCGCGATCTGCGCGGCGGCGCGGCGCTGCGTGCGCGGCCCGTGCAGGAAGTCGCAGGTGCAGGGCCGCTGCATCACCTCGGCGCGCGAGTAGCCACACAGCTCGCAGAAGCCGTCGTTGCAGTAGATGACGGCGCAGTTCTCCACCCGAGCGTTGGCGATGATGAACTTGCGGCCTGAGGAGGGGGGCGGGACGAGCGCGCACGTGAGCCGAGACCCCGGCCTGGGTGCTCCCAGCCCTCCCCCGCGTGCCCTCCTCACACCCAGCGGTCCCGGCGCTCCCCGCTGCAGGGAGCACAGCGGGCGCTGGGGTCCCCAGCAGGACAAGAAACACAGCGGCGTCCGGCGCAGGTGCCCCCTCAGGGCACGGCCGGAGGCGCCCCCCACCTTCCGTGCCCGGCCGCGGGCTGGCTGGGTGGCTTCCCCCGGGCAGGCTGCCAGCCGCCCGCCGCCCCCTCCGCTCCCGGGGCCAAGGCCAGCCTGGGCGGGTGTCGGCAACGCGTGTCAGCAGCCGCGGCCGAGGGATAAACACGGGGCCTGGAGAGGGAGCCCGGGAAGGGCCGGAGATGGCGGCCAGCCTTCCCTTTGCCCCAGCTCCTCTGCTTCTTCCTTTTGATCCCTGATCCCTGATCCCTGATCCCTGCACAGGGGCGCTCCCAAGGAAACAACTCCAGGTATCTCCCGGGGCAGTCAGAAGCTGGGGAGTGGGAGTGCCAGAGAGGAAGAGGGACACTCCTACCCCGAGGGAGGTGTCATTGTCCTCGGTTTATAGACGAAGAAACTGAGGCTCAGGAGAAGTTTGGCCCAAGTCTTCTAGCTCAGAAATGACAGGGCCAGCTTTTGAACCTTGTTTGACAGAAGGCAGAGGAGGGTCGCAGGCAGAAGCCCAAGGTCACAACGGAGCAAGGAGAGGGATCTGCAACTCCAGACCCTGGAAATACCCAGAGCCTCGAGACAGACCTCAGTCACTGGTCCACTTGTAAGGAAACAGGTCCCAGAAAGGAGATGCTCTCCAGGGATGTGAGGCCTTCTTCAGGGGTCCCACCAAGGAAAGAAGTTCCCCATGGACCCATGGCAGCTAGATCTGGGTTCCCTACCCCATACTTGCCCCAAGAACCAGGCTGGTGCTGAGCAGCAGCCCACAGTTTGTGCCCGGCAAGATGCTCCACGGATAAGAGCTTTCTATAAACAGAAGTGGCCACTTCGGCCCCTTTCATGTAGGGCTTTCAGTAGTAGTTGGCACTCTCTCCTCCCTTTCCTCCCCTCGCCGGCAGACACAGCCCTCAGGCTGCAGCCCTGGGCAACCCCATGGAAAGGCCCAGCTGCTGCAGCCGGGCTGCCCAGAGGCAGGCCCAGGCCATCAGGGTCTGGCCTCTTCCACGTTCCTCCATCACCTCTGCCTGGTCTCGAGGAAGTTACTTTTGGAGTTGGGTCATCTGGAGATCAGTTCCCCAAGGCCCCCCCCAAACTCCCAGGTAGGCATCAACCCCAGGTCGGGGTTTTCTGTTGCCTCCTAACTCTGCCTCCATCCCCACCTCAGCCCAAGGTAGTCCAGAGCACTGGACACACACAGAAGGAAAGCTATCCCTCGTCCTGTCCTCATTCCTAGCCTAGGAGGGAACAAGTTTCTTGGAAGGCAAGCCCCACCCCGCCCCCATGCCCTAAACTGACAGCCTGGAACACCAGTACAGAGGGACCTCAGAGGCCACTTTGACCGGCTCCTCCTTCATAGAGGTGGAAACTGAGGCCCAGGAATGGAAAAGTCACTCAAGGTCACACAGCAGTCAGCGGCAGAGGTGGACCCAGAAGCCCAGTCTCCCAAATCCCACCCCTCATCTTCCCAGGTTCTTTCCTTGCAGGTTTACACAGCCAGCCTCAGGAGACTGGGAAGGAAAGTCCAGGACCCACCCCACCCGCAGGCCCTCTACCCTTGTCACCGACTCCACCCCCTCAGGATCATTCTGTTCCTCTACTGAGACAATGCTTCCGTCCCACTGACCCCTCCCTCGCCCCACCACAGTTACAAGCACACGTTGTCCTGTACGTACAGGGTCATGAGCAAGGAATGTCACCCTCTACCCACTCTTTGGCAGTCACACCCACTGTGGCACATGCAGCCTTAGAGACAGGCACATAAAACGCCCAGAACATTCACCCAGCCTGGGACACTTCTGGAAACCTCTCCTGCCAGGCCAGCATTAGGGGTGCTGTAGTCCCCATAAAATGACAGTGTCCACCACAGAAAAATCCACAACATGGGGGCACTGGAGCCAGCCTGTTAGCCTCAAGGCTCAGCGTTGGCTTTAGGACACCCTCACCACAGGACACACAATTTTGTAGCCATGTCAAAGACACCTCCCATTCCCCACACAGGGTCACATTACTGGTTCAGGGTCATATACCTGCCACACGCACTCAGGAGCAGATTGGGAGTGGCCGACCCTACATCCTTAGCTTTCACTGTCCCACACAATACAGTCAAGATAGGCACACACACGCTGTACTTCATGGTCCCACGGTTCGAGTCATATAAATCTCATGTCCTTGCACACACACAGTCCCATTCACTCTGGACTCCTGGAGTTGGGAACACCTGCACACTCTCATCCCACTGCCCTGGGCTGCACACTCAGGGTGTCACACAGACTCAGAGATCCCAAAGCTCTGAGCTGAGCCTCCGCCCGGGAGACCCAACGTTGGGCCCCTCGGTCCCATGCCCAAGTCCCCCCACCAAGTCTGTCCCCCGCAGTCCCCGACTAGAGTCTCGGGACCCACCAGCCCACACTGACTCGCACTTAGAGTTGCACACGGCCCGGGCACGCCCCCCTTGCACCCTCGGAAGAGCTCGACCCGCCCCCCGACCCCCTCCCCGTGGGCCCCCTCCCCCACTCACTCTGGCCCTCAAACTTGCGGATGATGGTGTCCAGGAAGGTGTTCTGCGGAGCGACGTGGCCCCTCCGCACGGGCATCCTGAGCCCATGGGCGGGCCGGGCGGGCCCCCACCCACCCCGGCCCGGCCCGGCCCCGCGCTAGGCTTCAGGTGGCCTGGCCGGGCCGTGGTCCCCGCACCCCGCGGCCAAGCTGAGCACGGGCGGGGCCGGGGCTGGACTGCGGGCGCCGGGTCCCCGCTTGGCTCCCGGCTGCCGGCTGGCGATCGCGGGCCCGGCCTGGAGCCGGCGGAGCTGGGGCCGCCCCGCCGCCCGCACACCTGTCTGCCGGCTCCCGCCGAGCCCCGGGCCCCGTGCCGCCGCGTCCCCGCGCCGCGCTCCCGGCTCCCGCCCGCCCGCCGCGCCGACAGCCGCTCGGGCGCCCGCGGCTCGGGCAGCGCCTGCGGCTCGGCCCGGCCGCGCAAGGGTTAATGCGGCGCGCGCCCCTCAGCTCCGGCCCCCGCCTCCCCCCGCCCGCCGCGCGCGCCCGCCCGCAGCACCGCCCTCTCCCCCCACCCCGCGCGCCCGCGCTTCCCATTGGCTGAGCGGCGCTGAGCGCTCCCCCCGCCCAGCCCCTCGTTCGGCCGCGGAGCCCCCGAGACTCGCGACCGCGGGAGGGGGAAGGGATCCTTGGGGAGGGGTGCCCAGGGGACAGGTGCGACGGCCTTGGAGGCGGCAGGGGAGAGGGGGTCGGGATTCCGCGCTCACCCCAGACTGGGGGCTCAGAATCCTGATTTGAGGGGAGAGAGCCGAACCCGGCTTTGTGCACACAGCGTGCGCTCAGAGCCCTCGGTGGGGGACGAGCTAGGGCCTAGGCTCCGGGGAGACGAGTCCAGGGTCCGGGGGGACCTGGGCAAGGGGAAGGGCCAGGCACGCTGAAGCCTCAGGCCAGTAGACATTGGGACGAGAATGGCGAGCCCTAGTAGGGGCACCTCAAGCACACAAGCGCTCACAAGTCCCTCTGGGAGGTCATTCGAGGCTCTCCATGGGGGGCAGGCTTAGACAGCAACATGCTGGCAAGAGTTGCAGCCTCCTAGCTGCGCGATCAAAGAGAAGCCCCTGAACGCGAGGTTCCAGCAAGGGGATCCCCGTGTGCGAGCGGCCTGCCCTCCCCCCGCAGCGCGGGGCGGCCTCGCAGGCCCAATTGGCGGCGCGGGGCGCTGCGGCTGCTGCCACGGCCCTGCCCCTCGGAAAACCCTGGCCTGCCGCAGGCCCCTCCCCCGCCAGCTGGCTCGCTCCAGCTGCAGCTCCCTTATTTAGGCAAGGAGGCCTGGGGATGCTCAAGGGCAGGCGGGGTGTCTGCCGCCGCCTGCCCACCCCTGTCTGGGTCTGGGTAAGGGTCTTCCTGGCGAGGTGTCACTGGCCTGAGCAAGCAGGGCTAGGCCAGGCCTGGAGGCGAATGTTGACAGCTGAGCCGGCGGGCAAGCGGGAGGAGTCTGCAGCCGAGCTGCCGGGTCCCCTCCCCTGCGTGCTTCCCGGATCAGAGGCCTGTCGATGGATGGGGCCATGTGGGGGCTCCTGAGGGCTTGCAGCTGCCTCTGTCCTTGGAGTAAGGGGCTGGGTCTTGTCACCGGGGAGAACCGTCCTGGGGATGGGGGAGGGGAGGAACAAAGGGCAGAGAAGGAAGCCACTTGGAAGGAGGGCTGCGCAGAAAGGAAGGCTGCCTGGAGACCACTCAACCCAACTCTCACATCCCGCCAAGGAGCAAAAAGATGCAAACACCAGGCCAAACGGGGCCACTGGCCAGCAGATGACACCCTTTTTTATTTGCTGGTGGGTGGGCAGTGACTCAGGAAGGCAGCCAGTGGGAGAGAAGGAGGTGGCTCTACCAGCTGATGCTAAAAAAGTCCAGAGACTCCTGCCTGTACAGTCATCTCACAAGCCCCTCCACCTCCAGTGATGCCCAGCCTTTAGGGACATGGGCTCCCCCACACACACACTTGCTACTCGGCATCAGGGTTACTGCTGGCCCAGCCCCTGCCTTCCCCACGGTGGGCCAACCCTGGCTGCTGAGTTGCCTGCCTCATGGGAGTGGAAGGTCTCCGTTTCCAGGTCAAGAGGTTGAGCAAAAGTAAGAATGGGCCTGGTGAGGCGAGGAATCAAAGGGGACATCTAAAGCCTTTACCTCCAGATCGAGGGGACAGGACAGTCTGGCCCCAAAAGGATGGAGCTACTCAGCTGACCTGGCCTGATGTCCCCACGACAGGGACCCACATTGCTGGGAGAGGCCTCTGCTCTTATCCCAGAGGGAAGACAGGGGAGTTGGAAGGATCCTTGGACCTCCCAATAAGAGAGGAACCAGGCACAGAGTAGCCTCCCTTCTGTGCACAGAAGATTGGGGAGAGTCTGTGTCTCTGTCCCTGACTGTGTCTCTCTGTACCCTTATGTGCACACACAGAAGTCACAGCTGAATGCAGACTTCTGACTGGAGGCTCAGGGGAGAGCCTGAAGACAGTCCCACTGAGCCACCCCCACATCAAGGACCGAGACAAGGAGGAGAGACTGTGAGACAGGACAAGCGCTCCCCAAGGCGTCCTTCCTGGGGCGCCTGGTGCCAGGCACTAACAACAGATGAGCCGGGGGAGAAGCCGCGCCCTCTCCCGGCCACCCACCAGATCCAGCATCTAATACCAATAGCATCCGAAATCTGCCCCCACCCTCACCTCTGGCCCCATTTTCAGGAACCATCCTGGGAAGTTGTCTCCCCCACCCTGCCTGCCACTGAGGCAAAGGAAAGGCTGTATTTATAGTGAGACACACAGGCTCCTCCCAGCTCCCAGAAAGAGACAATTTAGGGAGAAAAGTCTGCAGAAAACATCCTGCCCACCCCACTCTGCTCCTGTTCAGTCTGAGGGAGTTGAGCCAGGACTTCCTGGGAGGAAAGAACAAATGGAAGCCTGCCGCTACTGGTAGGCCCCCAAGGAGCAGCCAGGCAAGACAGCAAATCAGGCCCAGGAGAGCAAGCAACACTGGCAGGGGACTGGGAAGCAGTTCCAGTCGGATGGACATGGGAGAGAGAGCCTGGGGTGGAATGGCTCCTGCGAAACCCTGGGGGAGGAAGCAGCACGAACAGTCTCTTAGTCTTCAGGGGGAAGCTTGGATTGTAAGGTTTCTCCATGCCACTGGCTTTTCAAAATACAGATGGTTTCAGATAAGAACTGGAGTTGGAAAAGAGAAGAGAACCAAGGGAGCAGTGTGTTTTCTCTCAAGGAGCAGGTGCTTAGGGCTTATTGGAAGCAAGAAGGGAGGAGGAAAAAAGTGAGGGAAGGACCTTTCCACCCCAAACCCATAGCCAGAAGCCAAGGCTCCCTTCACTCATTGCAGCTCCACACGGGGCAACCCTGCCAACCCCTGGCCCCTTCTACAGTCTCCTCCCACCAACCCCACACCCACATCGGTGAGACATTGTCCCAGCTTCTCAGCATCAGAAGTAAGGTGCAAGAGACAGGGATTTGACCAACTTGTGGTTCCAGTCCTGCTACTAGAGCTGCTTCCACAACTATTTCCTGAGGCCTTCTGTGTGGGGGGCCCTGTGCCAGATGCTGGGTGGAGGAACAGGAAGAATAAACCAGGCTCCCTCCTCCAGTGGCTCACAGTCTAGTGAGGGTGAGCGCTGTGGGATTGTAAGGAGGAGCCAGTTCATTTCAGCTCCATTCATTTCAGCTGGAGGGGCTGGGCGGGCCTGGTGATGGGAGGAGGCTTCAGAGTGGGTCCTTGAAGGTCCAGGTGGGACAGAGCAGAGGCACTGCAGGGGAAGGGCATAGAGACTGCAGAATGGACAGCAGGTCTAGGGACAAAACAGGGATGGTGAGATGGGGCAGAGCGCTGAGGAGCATGAATTCTAGTCTGTGTGCAAGGAGGAAGTACTGTAGGGATAGCAGTGGCAGCTGAAGTGTGTTGTTCAGAAGCTACATGTGCCTTTGTCCTGACTAACACAGAGCAGGTAACCAATAAAGGTTTGGTGAACTGAGGAAATGCTTATAAAAGCTTGGAGAAACAGAGGCTGACATGAGGTGATTCTGTTAACTACCGCTGCCTAACAGCCACCCCAAAACCAGGCGGCTTAATTAATGACAACATTTATTTTGCTCATGGACTTGTGATTTGGGGAAGTTTGCACCACACAAAGGACTGGAAGGCATATTTACCTGTGTTTGGTGATCAATACTGTCTGTCACCGGGACCTCACCTCAGGCTGGTGGCCACCTGGCTTCTTCACAGCACTGTGGCTGGGTGCGAGGACAAGTACCCAAAAGAAGACCAGAAAATGTCTAGGCCCCCTTGAGTAATGTAGCCTTGAAACTCATATAAAATAACTTGCGTGATCACAGCCCATCAGATTCAAGAATGAACACAAACCTCCACCTCTCGATGGAAGGATGTCTCTGTCATATTAGAAAGCATGTGTGATGGGCCATATTGCCACAATCACTCGGGGAAAGTATAATCTGCCACACGAAGCTATGTGACAGTCTGGAGGAGCGATGTCGAAGACTTGAACCGGGTCAGGAGCGCTGGAGAGAGGCCCACTTGCTGTGTAACTCTAGAAGTATCACTAAATCTCATTTTCCTTACCTGTAAAATGAGACAACCTGAAAAGCTGGTCTCTGAAATGCTTTCCAGCTCACACAGAGAGTGATTCCTTAATGCTGCACAACCACACTCCCTACCCACGTGCACTCCCCTCACCTCCTGAAACAACCAGGTGCTACCGGATGATGTGTGGAGGGGAAGCTCTGAGTGGTTAGGGCATCCTGGGGGACTTCCTAGGGGAGCCAGATCCTCTTGGGTGGTGAGGCTCCTCCCAGGTGCAGAGGAAGGAGGTGAACAGCTTCCTAAAGCCAGATCCCAATATGAGGGATCCCCAAATGAGGAAGAGAGGTGCAGGCTTAACACTCCTCTGAAAACCTAACAGCCACCTGTCCCTTTGATTTGGGAACTGGAGAGTTCTGATCCAGAATTCAGTGTGTGGTAGAAGCTCCAGATTTACAATATGGGAAGAGCTGAAGGGGAAGGAGACACTCATCATAAAGGGTTGGGGACACTTGTCTGAAGGCTGCATTTGCATGTATTCCTTTGAAAGTATATTTACCAAGTACCTAATCTGTACCTAACACTGTTCTAGAAAATAGGTGATTTTGTTGTCATTTTAAATAAGAGCCTCAGAGTTTGCAGAACCCGTGCTATGTAGACATAGATTGAGGGTTTACTCTGGGGTGACTCTGAAGGACTGGGCAGTAGTAAGGAGGAAGTCATGCTTTGGGCTGCCCTGCTAGGAAACTGTGGACATTCCAGACTCTCTTGGCAGCTCAAGCCTCCCGCCAGGCTGGAGCTGCCTCTGTCCAGGGTGCTGAAATCCCTGCGTGCCAGGCTAGGCAGGAAACCAGGGAGGGCAGCCCAGGTGACAAGACGAGGGCCCTCTTCAGGACACAATGAGCTAGACAGTCATCCCAGACCAGGAAAGTGCTTCTAGAACCCACGCTCCAGCAGGCAGAGTGTGAGAAATGAGAGCTGGTTTGCTGATCAGTGCTGACTGAGGCCAGGTCTCACGTGCCCACAGAATGTGCCTTCCCCGCTCTCATCATCCCAAATGTCACCAGGGAACAATGCGAATCTGCTCCTGAATTTTACACCTAAAATTCCCTGGATTTCTATGAGCACTTCTGTTGTTTTATGCAATATGAGAACTGGAAGCAAAACTTCCCCATTTTAGATGATAAAACTGAGACACAGATTGTGAGGGCTCTTCCCAGAGGTTATGCTACAATTTAGGAATGGAACCGGGCAAGAAGTCAAGTCACCAAACTAGGCTGGACTAGGGATCATATACTACATCGAGCAAGAGCTAAAGAAACAGGGAACAATGCTGAGATTTCATTTTATCCCAGAAAGAATGTCCATCATCAAATAATAACAAACACTAAGGACAGAGGCTGCAGAGAAAAAGGCACCCTTCTACACTGTTGGTGGGAATGTAAACTAGTACAACTACTATGGAAATCAGTATGGAGAGTCCTCAAAAAATCAAATCTAGAAATTCCATTTGACACAGCTATTCACCTTCTAAGTATCTTCCCCAAAAAGTTAAAGATGTCATATTCCAGCGGTTGGAGATTTAGCTAAAGTCATAGAGCACTTACCTGGCAAGCACAAGGCCATGAGTTCGATCCCAGCACCCATCCCACAAAAAAAAGATGTCATATTCCAGTGTTCCTTGCATATCTATGTTTATAGCAGCACAACTCGTAATAGTTAAATCTTGGAAGCAGCCTATATGTCCATCAACAAAAGAATGGATAAAGAAAATGTGGCATTTACACACGATGGAGTATTATTCTAACAGAAAGAAAGATAAACTTAAGTCATTTGTAGGAAAATGGGTGTACTTTGAGATCATAAATTTAAGTGAAATAAATCAGACACACAAATTTAAATATTGCATGGTTTCTCTTATGTGAGAAAACCAAGTATAAATAAAGAACAAAATAAATAAAAAGTTCAATGATGGGAAGACAGAAAGGTGAAGAAGATTGAGATCGATGGGGGAGGTAAAAGAAGGAATTAAGATGTGTTATGTGTATGTACCAACTCCACACAAGGAATGTAAATATTATGTACTGCAAACATGTGCCAAAAAAAAGGAAGGAAGAAAGAAAAAAAGAAAGAGAAAACTCTGCTCTGTTCGTTCTGTTAAAATCAGGCAGAATTGAGGGTCTACCCCAGCTTGGTGAGCCCAGCCAGCCTGACACTAGCTCCACAGCCAGAAGGGAGCCACCCCTCCCCTTGGACCACTAAGAACCAACACCAAGGACTAGAAAAGGCAATTCACCCTGGATCTCCCTCACCCTGTCATTTCCCCCATCTGCTCACAAGTACTCATCTGTCACTTTCTATGTGCCCCATCTAGGGAAACACAAGGTCCAGCCCCCAGCCTTATGGGGTTTGCAATTATCTGGGAAGACAAGATATTCTCACATGGACAGACAATATTATAGAGGCCAAATACAAGCAAGTCACATAGTCCTGCATCCCAAGCCCAGAGGTAGAACAGCCCACGGATGCTTTGACTGCAGAGTAAGGAGGTCATTTTAAGCCTGGGAAGGGAAGGGCAGGCTTTGCAAAGCAGGAGATGAAGGGAAATCTGGCCAAGCTGAGAACTATCCTCAGGACCTCAGCTCTGTCCCTCTGCAGATGACCAGTCCAGCATGGGGGCCTCCTCGTGAGAGGGAGAGCTGGTGAGCATGGGGAGGTGACAGCAGGGGCTGATCACTGTGTGGAGGCTGAGGATGTCTCTGAAAAGGGACCCAGACCTTCCCCCTTTTGTGTCCATGAGTCAGAGCCCCATTCATATGAAGGCTCCCCTAGAAACTGGGGTCAGCAGTCCCTAAAGCAGCCTAGGCTGGAGTTTAAGAAACCAGACCATGGAACAGGAATGCCAGGAAAGCTTCGGCCCATCAACAGCAAACATACGAAGACCATCTCCAGCCAGGTGGCACACAGCTGTAATCCAAGCCTGGGAAGCTAAGCCAGGAGGACCACAAGTGCAAGCCCAGCCTGGGCAATTTAGTGACTAGCCAGACCCTGCCTCAAAAGAAAAAAATAAAAAGAGGCTGGGGATGTAACTTCACAAAGCCCTGGGATCAATTCTCAGTATAGAAAAAAAAATTTTAAATAAGACTTGTATGCTAGTCCTGATCTGATCACTGGGAACTGAGGGGTTTATAATCCACCTAGAAGGTCAGGAAAAAAAAAAAAAGAAAAGAAAACTCACAGGTCTCTGCTTCCTGGCCACCATGGGGTAAGCACCTTTGCACCAGCACTGCCTGGCCACAGGCCCAAAGCAAAAAGGCCAATCGATCATGGCTCAAGACTGCAAGTCCATGAGCCAAAATGAACCTTTCCTCTAAAAATATAAAAAAATAAAATTTAAAAATAGAAGACAAACTCCACAATGGTACATCAGGATTCAGGGGCAGGATTCTTGTACCTCTAGGTCAGCAGGGGATCTAAAGGCCTGCCATCTTGATTTGGAGAGAAGGTCTGTCCCCCCTCGGACACCTGAGGGACTGGTTGCTACAGAATTTCCATGCTGGGCGCACTTAATACTTGGAGCCCTGGTTCCCAAGAGACCCAGCACCACAGCAACCACACCAGGAAACTGGGCCAGCATGAGGGACTGCAGGAGAGGAGAGGGAGACAGGAGGAGGGACAAAGGGGCACACAGCCATGGTCTTGAGTCTGGGGTAATCCCATGGTCTTGCACTATGAGTTTCTATGCAGGGTCCTGACAGTCCCCAACCATGGTCATCATTCAGGAGGCTCAGCCTGACCCTAAAAACTGCTCATGTTCACTGCAATCCCAGGAATGAAGAACAATTTCAAGTCCCTATGGATGTTAAAACATTCATATCCACATCAGTGTTCCTGGCCCAAATTAGCTTTGGAGGGGCAGGGACCAGATTAGGAGCCAGGTGGGTGAGGGAGCCCCAGGACACACAGCTCACGGGGACATGCACGTATGTGCTTTAATACACACATTACACACATGCATGCACACACATACACACATGTATTACACAAACACATGCACACTCACGTGCATACTCACATAAAGTAAATGTTTAAGTCCCTCCCAAATTCATATGTTAAAATCCTAACCTCTAAAATCTCTAAAACCTGTGATGGTTTTAAAAGGTGGGGCCTTTGAGAGATGATTGGGGCATGAGGGTGGAGCCCTTATGAGTGGGACGAGTGCCCTTATAAAACAGAACCCCAAAGCTAGCGGCCACCATCACTGCCGGGACAAGGTCTGAGGGTCTCCAAAGGCCAATGGACCCCAAGACTTCCCTGCCAGTTTTAAAGCAAGGAGGCAAAAGTGGCTCCAAAAGAAGGTGGATCCGTCAGGCTGAAGGGGAGGGGGTTCCAAGTGTCCCTTCCCTGGCTCTCCCAGCTCCAGGGACTGCCTGGTCTCACAGGAGCCCCTAGCTGTGCTGGGCTTGGCTCCAGCACCTTCGATTCCCGGGGCCATAAGCAGTGCGTGCATGAAGGAGGGAGGGGCAGACTTGCCCCACACCGGGGTGGGGTGGGATGGGATGGGACGGGAATCACTCCTGCTCCTCTCGGGGTGGGCTGCTCAGAGTCACCTCGGGAGCCTCGGGCTTATGCGAAAGAGCCACTTTCGGGCTGTGGAGGGCTGGTGTGGACCCACTACCGAACCTGGGCTCCGAGGCGCACACCACTGGCTCGTGCCTCGTTCCCTCAGTCTCACCGCCGGCTTTGGTTGTCTGCGCCCAGGACTTTGCACAAATCTCTCCTCTTCGGCTCTCTGCTGCCCCCGTATGGCTCTCTGAAGCAGGACGGAGGCTGCTAGAGGGCGCCCAAGGCCACCACTGCAGCCGATTTAGCCCGGCAAACCTCCCTTGCCTGCAGCCCTCAACACCCAGACCCTGCCCAGAAGCCTCCCCAGCGCCCAACCCCGGTCTGGCGAGCGCCTCTCCCGCGCACAGCATGAGTTACATCCTGAGGAGGAGGGAGGCCGCCTGGCAGGCAGGGCTGCCCCTTCCCGCTCCGTCCCTCCTTTCCCCTCTGCTTCCCCACCCAGTCCTTGCCTGCAAGCAGGAAGGAAGCTGCTCATAGTGGGGCGGGTGGGGTACTTCCGGCTCACACTGAACAACCCCGGGCAGGGCTATAAAGAGTCACGGCCTTCCGCTGCCGTCACCCGCCACCCTTCACAGCCCCTGCGCACACACCCGGGGCCACGGCCTCTGCGTCCCAACAAGTCACTCCAAGGTCAAGGCGTACCCCCCGCAGCCCTGCCGGCGCTCTAGTCTAAGAAGGAACGCAGGAATGGGGAGCCCCAGGGGCCTAGGCCTCCCAGGGAGGGAGAGATGGGGAAGTGGGTGTCAAAGAAGGGAGGCATGTTATGTACATGTACCAACTCCCCACAATGAAGGTGATCATTGTGTACTGCAAATATGGACTAAGAAAAATAAACGTTTTTAAAATAAATAAAATGAGATTTGGAAATTTAGCTCAACGGTAGAGCACTTGCCTAGCAAGCTCAGGCCCTGAGTTCAATCCCCGGCATCTGAAAATAGATAAATAAATAAGATGAAGATGCTAAGCAAAACAAAATAAATGCAGACAGCCATTAGACATGTAAGCATTAGCATCTTAGATGCATGGATTTGGCAAAAAAGAAGACGCTGAGGATAGGAGGGCCCTGAAAAGGAGGAGAGAAGTGCAAGGCTCAATAACTGTCCAAATGGACACTGTTTTTCACTTCGTTTTGCGTGTGTTGGTTTGTTTGCCATACCGGGAGTGGAACCCAGTATGTTCACCCTGAGCTGCATCCCCAGTCTTTCTTTTCTTTCTTTTTTTTCTTTATTTTGAGACAGGGTCGCATTAAGTCCCTAAATTGCCCAAGCTGATCTTGAACTTGTGATCCTCCTACCTCAGCCTCCCAGATTGCTAGAATGACAGGTGTGCACCACTATACCTGGCCTTGTTTTGTTTTTTAACTGACATGTGAAAATTGCACATATTCATAGGGTATCATGTGGTGTTTCCATACGTGAATGCATTGTGCAACTTCAGACCAGGATAAGCAAAATCCTTTCTTCTAGCTTTTTTGGCACACACAGTACATTATAGTTCTCCACAGTCACCCTGCTGAGCAACTACCTGCCAAACCTTTTTTCTCTTACCTAACTATAGTGTAGAGCTGTTGACCAACTCTCCCCATCTGTCCTTCCCCACTGCACTGTCCCTTGACAGAAGTTAGAATGGGCTAGGCAATGCAGACCTCACCCCAGGAGGGAGGAGGAGACTTCCCTTTTAGCAGAGTCTCACCTCTGACTTTTGTTGTCCCTTCGACTTCTTTCCTTAAATCCTGCCTGGTGTGCTCTGCCCGAGATCAAAATCAGCCTGGGCCCCTTTGTCCACAGCCTTCAATGCTGCGTGAACTGGACCTATCTGTTCTTGGCACTGGAGAACACTCCCTCGTGGCCGTGTCCCTTGGTACAAGCCAATGTGCAGGAGGCAGCCCTCTGTGCGCTTGCTCAGACCCTCCCTACAGATAATCCCAAACGGACAGCGGCGGCCCAGGTCTCCAGAGCACTAGGTTCACCAGGTGAAAATGGACACAGAGCCAGCTACCTGAATACCACAGCCCAGGGGACCTGAAGGGAGGCATGGTGCCAAGGGCTGGGGACAGGATGACAATGAACCACCCCGGGGAGCATGGAGGAAAGGTGCTGAGGAAGGCCTCCCAGGGGAATCACTTGGGGCTGTGTGGGTTGGGTCCTCTGGGAAGCAGACCCCAAGAAAGATCTGGAAGCCAAAGAGAATTACGGGGTGATGCCTGAGAAAGCTACAGGGGCAAGGAAGCAGGGAAGGGAGATGGGTCTGGAACACAGTAAGGCTCCAAGGAGAGAGGGAAGATGCCAGGGTATAAACTAAGCACTGGAGACCTATAGGACAGGCTGGTGTGTGGAGTGGCTTGGCCTTGCCTGAAGGTTCCAGGTAGAGCCCAGGTGTGAGGTGAGCACTGCTTTTGAGAGGAATCCTGCAACAACATGGGTTCGAGAGACTCCTGGGGGGGGCTGAGGCTAGGGGAACATCATGAAGTCCCAAGGGTATCAGCATCTGGCACTGGCTGGCACCTTGGTCCTGAGGCCCATCACAGCTCCCTCGCCTGGAATCTGGGAAGAAGAGTCCTTGGGTGTGCACATTTTAGTGGTGGCTGAATACAGCAACCAGAGTTGGGGTGTGTCTGCCTCAGCCAGCAAAGCTGAGAGATCTCAGAGGGGAGGGCTGGGTCCCGCCCCCCACAAAGGAAGCCAGGTTCTGGGGACAAGGTCCAGGGCCTCAGGCTGGGAGGTCCTGGGGGAAAGGTCCACTGAGCACATCTTCCTGCCCCCCACCCACCCAATCAGGGTTTCTCCTTGTCTATGAGGCCCCTTCCCCTCCACCCTCAGAGACTGGCAGACCCCACCTTCTGGGTGACCCCAGAGCTCAGCACAGCCTGTTCCTTCCGGCTGATCCACCCGCTGGCCCCCCACCCAGGCCACCCCAATCTTATCCTCTCCTGCTTTCCATAGGAGTCTGGCCAACACAAATCCACATGTTTGTTTGTCTGCCTGTCTGCCCCTCCCAGTCTCTGCCTTTATGCGTCTCCCAGCCTCTGTTTCTTTCCCATAGTCTCTCGGTCTCTGAGGTCTCAGACTCACAAGGTTTTGACCCTGTGGACCCAGATGCCCTGCTCCCAACCCTTCTCAAGCCCCTAGATGGCACAGAACTACAACCTCCAGCATTCATTTCTGCCTGAGGTGCCCGAAGGGAGCCAGTGTGCACACCCTGCATTCTGGGAAGTGTAGTTCACCAGGCCTCAAAGTCCTCTCAAGGGGCCAGTCCTGCCTCTGCCTGACGGCTGGGTCTCTGCTGACCTGCCACCCCAGGGAAGCATGCGTCACTGGATGATAGGGTGGGGGCAGAGGCCCTGGATGGCCACTTCCTGCCCTTTTGTGTCCCCTACTTGAGTCATGGGGCATGGGGGTTCCAGGAAATTGGGGCTGGGAGGGGAAAGATTACCCTAAGGCCCACCACAGGACAAAAGGTCACCGCACCTTTGCTGGGCTTGTAGCCCCAAGAACTCCAAAGGATTCTGAGCACTAGAGGAAGAGGGCTGCGGGCAAGCCTAGAGGTCCCTGTGGTCATTAGGAGTGGGGATTCAATTCCACTGCCACCAACGAGATGCCGAGGCCCTCCTCTCCACAGCCTCTCTGTGACCCTCTGTTGCTCCATTCCCCACTCCCCCCCACAGGCCAGCACCTGCACACCAGCCCAGGACTCTGCCAGACACCTGGGTCCCCACTTATCAGCTCCAGTCCTTATGACGGAACCCAGGCGTCCGGCCCCCCATCCTCTGGGCCAACGGGCGTAGGGCCGAGGCTTTAGAGCCTCCCAGCCGGCCTTGTTCCTGTCCCATTGTGTAGGGAACAGGGGCGGGGCGAGGGCCAGCACCAGAGAGCCCCCTCCCCTCAGCCCCTCCCTGCTTCCTAAGGAAAAGGCCAGGACTCTGCTGCAGTGGACGGCAGAGCTGACACAACGCGCGGCTGGGCCGACATGGGCAACTTGAAGAGTGTGGGCCAGGAGCCCGGGCCGCCCTGTGGCCTGGGGCTGGGGCTGGGCCTGGGGCTGTGCGGCAAGCAGGGCCCAGCCTCTCCAGTGCCGGCATCGCCATCAGAACCCAGCTGGGCACCAGCAACCCCACCTCTGCCCCCACCAGCACCCGACCACAGGTGAGAGGTGGGCAGGAGCAGGTGGGCAGGTGGGCAGGTGGGCAGGAAGGAAGTAAGGATGCCCGATACCCAGGGCTGGAGAGGGCCAGAGCCACATTCTGGCCAGGAGGGCAAAGTCGCCAACACAAAGGCTAC
>PVJO010010785.1:0-62599 GCA_004026905.1 Hystrix cristata | reverse complement strand
ATAAGAAATGGACAGATTCCTAGATACATATGAATTATCAAAACTGAACGAAGAAGACTTAAACATCCTGAATATTTCAATAACAGGCTATGAAACTGAAGCAGTAATAAAAAAAACTTACCAACTAAAAAAGCCTGGGACTTGACGGATTCACGCCAAACTCAAAAGAACTTCAGGGAGGATTTAACACCAATACTACGCAAACTCTTTAATGAAACGGAGAGGGAAAGAATACTGCCAAAATCATTTTTTTTTTTTTTTTTTGCCAAAATCACTCTTGAAAGCTACGTTACCCTGATTCCAAAACCAGAAGCAGAGCCAACCAAAAAAGAGAACTACAGACAGTCTCTCTAACAAACATAAATGCAAAAATCCTCAACAAGGTACTAGCAAACAGAATGGAACAAATCATCAGAAAGATCATACACCATGACCAAGTGGGCTTCATCCCAGGGATGCAAGGATGGTTCAACACAGGCAAATCTATAAGTGTAATTCATCACACAAACAGAAACAAGGACAAAAACAACATGATTATCTCTGTAGACACAGAAAAAGCCTTTGACAAAATCCGACATAATGGGGGGGTGCGGTGCATAGCAGATAGATAAATAGGAAGTAGGGAGATCTTTTCCAAATGGTTGAGAGACCAGGAGGGAGAGAAGGGAAGGTAGGAAAAGGGGATGGAAAAAATGATGGGAAAAGAGCTTTTG
Source organism: Hystrix cristata (assembly GCA_004026905.1). NCBI lineage: Eukaryota > Metazoa > Chordata > Mammalia > Rodentia > Hystricidae > Hystrix > Hystrix cristata. Next base: position 61,886 of record PVJO010010785.1, on the reverse strand, counting down.
CAAATAGGAGGGGACCAAGAGTTGAAAGGAGCAGGGAGAAAGGAGAGGGCTTGGGGATTAAATACAAATTAAAATGTATAATATATGTGTGCCAACTCCCTATGATGAACGTGGTTATTGTGTACTGTAAACACATACCCATAAAAAAAATTAGACGGAGATCTTGTTATGCTTCCCAGGCTGGCCTGGAACTTCTGGATTTAAGGCATTCTCCTGTCTCAGCCTCCAGAGAAGGAAGGTCATTATTTGAAAGTCTTATAGTCAATTGTGGTGGCACATGCCTGTAATCCCAACACTTTGTGATGCTGAGGTAGGAGGATCACAAGTTCAAGCCCAGACTGGAAAATTTAGTGAGACTCTGTCTCAAGATAAAAAAATGAAAAAAGGGCTGGGATGTAGCTCAATATGAAGGCTCTAGGTTCAAGTGCAAGTACTGAAAAAAAGTTGGTTTTTATACATTGATCGTACAGCTGGAAAACTTGATACAGTTTTTAACTGACTTTTTTTGGAGGGTTTTTTTTGAGACAGTGTCTTGCTATGTAGTTCAGGATGGCCTTGAACTCACTATGTAGCCCAGGCTGGCTTTGAACTCACAGCAATCCTCCTGACCCAGCCTCCCAAATGCTGGGATTACAGGCGTGTGCCACCACACTAGGCTTTTTTACTGATTTAATAAAGTATCAGTAGAGGGGTGTGTGTGTGTGTGTGTGTGTGTGTGTGTGTGTGTATTTGGTGAGGTTTCTACACAGACTAATAGTTCTAAGAAGGTGTACTGCCCCTAGGGGAGATTTGGAAATGTGTAGGAGAGGCTTCTTGTGCCCCCAAATTTATTCATCAAAATGCATATTATTTTAGTGTATTTTTATTTTATCTTTTATATTAAAATAAAAGCACTGGATTTCTTTTCTGAAAATAAGTGTGTGAACTGGGTGTACCAGCATACACTTGCGATCCCAGAAGTCTGGAAGGCTAAGGCAGAAAGACTGAAGGTTTGAGCCTCACCTGGGCAACTCAGCAGTTTAGTACCATCCCTCTCAAAAAATAAAAAATAAATAAAAATAAAAATAAAAATAAAAAGGGCTAGGAGAAGGGCTGGGGACATAGCAAAGGTTGGGAATGTGCGCAAAGGCTGTGTGTTCAATCTCCAGTACTGGTGAAAAGAAAGAAAAGAAAAGAAAAAATAAGTATGTATGTAAGCAGACTATATCATCTGAGAGTTTCCTTTTGGGATGCAGAGATTGGCATTAATTTTTGTAGAAAGGAGAAGTTGGATCTGAATTTTATCAACCTCCTTGTCCTGCATCTGAGATGTTCGTATTTTTCTTGATGTGATGTACCATGGATGGATCTTCTCATTTTGATTTGTTTTTGTTTTTTGGAGACAGGCTCTCACTAAAGTGCTCAAGCTCGCCTTGAATTCGCAGTCCTCCTGCCCCAGTCTTCCCAGTGCTGCGATTATAGACGTGCATCACCATGCCTGCCCACCATGCCGGGCTCCTTTTTGTCTTATTTGTTTTGCTTTTTAAAAATTTATTTATTTATTTACATTTATCAAGAACATGTATTGGTATACATAATGATCACATTCATTATAGTTAATTTGTACCTGTATGTGACATCTTAGTTCCTCTTTCCCCCCTTCCGCTCCCCTCCCCTCCTTATTTACAATGACTTTATCTACATTTTTTCATTTTTCTCTGTTTCCCTTGCTTTCCTTTTTGTCTCATCTGTGGTTGATGTTTTCCCTCTCTTGGTGATACCGGGTGTGGAACCGGGTCTCAGGCAGGCCGGACAAGCCTGGTACCGATGAACTATACCCGCAACCCGTCATTAATTCTTTTAATGCTAAGATCATCTGGACTTTCTGGGATAAACCCATCTCTGCCCTCCTTTTTACCTTTTGCTGCCCCCCACTCCTTTTGTTACTGAGGACCGAACCCAAGGCCCACACAGCTGGCAAGCACTCTACCACCTAGCTATATTGCCAGCCATCGTCTGCTGGGGCTTTTATGTAGCGTTTTTGCATCTACTTTCGTGAGACAGGTACATTGGTTTCCCAGCTCATGGAGTCCTTGGGAAGTTTTAATATCAAAGTCACTCTTACCTCACAAAAGGAGTTGGGGGAACCTGCTTCCTAGTGTTGGGGGGGAGGCAAGCGTGTGTGGGGAAGGAGGGTCTGTGGGGAGGGCTGGGGAGGGAGGGTCTGATCGTCCTCCTCAGAAATTCTAGCAAGGGCGCTGGGAGCTCCTGCTGCTCATTGCGTCCCCAGGACCCCAAGACGCCTGCAACCATCGCTCAGAGGCCTCAGCCCAGCTCACCAGCCACTGGCCCTGGGAACGCAGAGCAACCACACGGACCTACTATGTGTGCCCTCTGGCGGCCGCAAGGCGCATGAGCCGGAGGAGCTAGGCTGGGTCGGCCACGCGGCGGCGCCAGGAGAACTGGTGGAGCCGCCAGGTGGCAGCACATCTTGCCCGGGCAGTCCTCACTGCGCCTATACATGTGAACAACCCACCTTCTCAGACGGGGTGACCACGACCTAGAGTCACACAGCCCACCCATAACTGCAGCTTTCCAACCTCGGCGGTGTGGATAATTTCCCAGCCTGTCAGGGAAATAGGAGAAAATTGTTGGTCACAGCGGCAGGCAAAATAATGGCTTCTTCAAAGATGTCTACACTGTAATTTCTGAAGCCTGTGGATATATTAAATTACATGGTAAAGGAAAGTATGCTTACAGATAGACTGAAGATTGCTAATTAGCTGGTTTTAAGATAGAAAGAAGCTGGGTACTGTAGTGTAGGCCTGTAATCCCAGCACTCCTGAGAGGCTAAGGCAGTGGAATTGCAAAATCTAGCCCAACCTAGGCAGTTTAGTGACTTAGTGAGCTCCTGTCTTAACTAGACAAATGAGGAAGGAAGGAAGGAAGGAAGGAAGGAAGGAAGGGAGAAAAAAGATAATCCTGGATTATCGAGGTGAGTCCACTGTAATAACAAGGGTCCTTAAAAGTGGAAGGACTAGCCAGGCGTGGTGGTAAACATCTGGAATCCCAGCTACTGGAAAGGTGGAGGCAGGGGGTTGCAAGTTTGAGGGCAGCCTGGGAAGCTTAATAAGACCTTGTCCCAAAATAAAAAATAAAAAGGCCAGGAGATGTAGCCCAATCATAGAGGGCTTGCCTAGCATGTTTGAGACTTGGGTTTGATACCCAGAACTGGGTGTAGAAGGAGTCGAAGGAGGCAGAATAATAGTGGGAGAAAGATTTGGCTGTAGAAGTGAGACATGGAGAGATGCAACGTTGCTGGTTTTGAAGATGGAGAAAGGAAAGAAATGGATTCTCCCATACAGTACTCAGGAAGGAATGAGTCCTACAACACCTTGATTTTAGGCCACTGACACCTGTTGGATGATAGATTGTAGGATAATAAATTTATGGGATTTTCTTTTTTTTGAGACAGAGTCATGATTTGTAGCCCAGGCTGGCCTTGAACTGACTATGTAGCCCAGGATGGCCTCAAATTCATGGCAATCCTCTTGTCTCACCCTCAAAAGTGTTGGAATTATAGGCATGCACCACCACACCTGGCAATTTGTGGGGATTTGTCACAGCACCCAGAAAACTAATATAATGTCCTTATAGATACAGTCTACATCATTGGAACAGACAAATACTCATCAGCTCCTTCATTCACCCCTAAAACATTTGGGAAGTATGTGTATGGGCTTCTCAGAAGCAAGACCAGCAAAAGACAAGTGGTTATGTCTACTGGTGGGGGGAGTCCCTGCCCAGGGCCACAGAAAGATCAGGGCCTCAGTTTCCACCTTGCACAGTGGGCATTCTGACTTCACAAGGGTACTTGGAGGAAGGCTGCCAGATGCTCCTCAGTTCTAAGTGCAGACTGATTTCTGGGAGGGAAGATTTATCTGATGATTTTTAACCCAGCTCATGTGTTTGTAGAGGAAACGATGGAGATGACAAGTCCTATTTGTACTGCTTATGACGGGGGACATCGATCCTGACACGGATTCCTCCATGGCCCACGATGAGTGGCTTGTGCCCTGGAAGGCCTGGGGAGGGGCAATGGAGTCAGGTCAGCCGGGATGAGCAGACACACTTAGCCCGGTGGTCCTCAAGTTGAACTGGACATTAGAATCACTAGAGGAACAGAACACAAAAAACAACAAAACCCAAAAACTACCCACATGTCTGGGGTCACTCCAGATCAATAAGATCAGAACTGCTGAAGATGAGGACAAGAAAATAAACCAAGATGTAGTGCTTTCCAGAGCCCTTCCGTGAGGTGATTTCAATGCACAACTGAGGTTCAGATGCACACAACCGGCTCGGACAAAAGGTATCCGCGGAGGAGAGATACCTTCTCAGCCGAGCAGCCATCGCGAGTAATGGGGGGCTGAGGCCGCTCATTCACCCAGCCCACCCAGCCTCAGGAGATCCTGTGTCCTCGGTCACACTTCAGCGTGGGGCTGTGCAGTGCCTTCCACATGAGCAACATCTCGTAGGGTGCAAAGCGGTGCACGACCAGCAGCTCACGGTACATGCAGGGGTCGAAGGAGGACTCCTGGGCTCCGGGTAGCTGCACGCCGAAGGGCCGGATGCCTTCATGGCCGCTGGGCTTCAGGCCGGCCCGCTGCAGACACATGCCCATGTAGGCGTCGTCGATGGGGAAGAGCGGCGTGCGGCGCGCGGCTGCGCGCAGGGCCCAGGCCGTGTGGCTGGACAGGAGGAAGCCGCCGCCGCTGCAGTACACCGGGTACGCCGGCCCGGGGAAGAGGTGCGGGGGCACGAAGTACTTGCTCCAGCTGTCGCGGATGGGCACGGAGCCGTGCATGAGCTGCCCGGTGAAGAGATGGCGGTCGGGCGACTGCGCCTCCAGGAAGCTGAGCACGTTGGCGGTGTGCACGAAGACGTCGTCGTCGCAGCTGAGCAGGAAGCGCGCCAGCGGACAGCGCGCCGCCAGCCAGTCGAGCAGGTGCAGGTGCTTGAGCGTGAGGTTGAGGAAGGTGTCGGCGAAGGCCCACTGCAGTATGTCGCCGTGCTTGCGCGCCTCCATGCCCACCAGCTCGGCCAGCCGCGGCGCGCGGGCCCCCTCCTGGGGTCCCGGGGTGCCCAGCAGGAAGAGGCGGCGCACCGGCCGCCCGCGGTAGCTGCGCTCCTGGCCCCACGTGCGCCGGATGAGCTCGCGACGCTCGTAGTTCTCGGGGGACGACTTCACGGCCAGGAGCAGGAAGACGGCGCGGCGGCCGGTGCACTTGGACGGCGCATCCCACAGCAGGGGGAACTGGCGGCAGTGTCGGTACAGCAGGAAGTCTTGGATCCTCGCAGGCAGCTGCTCAAAGTTGGCTGTGCTGCTAGCCGAGGCGTTGGCCACGCAAGGGGCGCCGGGCTGCAGCGCGGAGGGCTGCGCAGCGGCTGCGGGAACATCAGCCGGAACATCAGCGGGAACGTCAACAGGGTCCTCTGCCTTCTCCTCCCGCTGGGACGGCGGCGCTTGGAGGAGCCACAGGCGCAGCGTCAAGAAGCCCATGCCCACCAGCAGCGAGATCACGGCCTTCAGATTCACGGACCTGCGGCATGGAAAAGCCATCTGTGCGGGAAACCAAGTCAGAGGTGAACCAGGCGTCATCTGTGACATCAGAAGCAAAAAGGAACCCAAATTCAAGACTACGCTGAGGTATCTCAGGTCTCCCACAGGCGGGAGCTTTCTTCTGACTTTCAAAGCTGTTTCTCAGAGCTTCCCGATATCCCCTGGGTGCCACCCAGGCCAGCAGACTGCTCCTGTTCAAAGTCTCCATCTTGCTGTGAATTCATCCCTATCCCGTTTTCCCCATCGCAGTGACCCACTCTGCGGCCCGCCTCAGCCTATATTCACTCCCCACATCCTTCAACTCTGCATTCTACACTTCTTTCAAATTTATTCCCTTTTCTCCATCCCTGTCCAGCCTGGATCCTCTCTGATCTGTTCCCCTCATGCGGTCAGTCACAAAAGCAGGAGGTCATAACCCTGAATGGCTCTGGCCACTGCTTAGGGCTGCACCGTTTGACCAAGTCAGTTTAGATCTCTGGGTCTGAAGGTTCTCTTCTAAAGCACAGGTTAGTAGATTCCTAATGTCAGGGCTGCGAACATTCAACGAAAATAACGTGGCCCCTGAATGAATGATCCCAGTGTTGTGACCTCTGGCATCCTTCAGTTCCACTTGCTTCTGTTTATGGCTGCTAGTATTATTTGCTGTTCCTCACACCTGCGAGGTCATGCCCTCGCTTGCAAGTAGCCTGCCCAGGTGCACCCCAAGTGTGGGCTTCATGAAGACCCTCCAGGAAGGCACACAGCTCTAATCTGTGCACTCAGGAGGCTGAGACAAGAGGATCACTATGAGTTCAAGGCCCACTTGGACTACATATTGAGACTCTGTCTCAAAAAAACAAAGCAAACGAAACAACCAGCACAAATCCTAGATCATAGCAACCTTTTTGTATTATCCTGTTGTGTGTACTTGATCACACTGAGTTCTGTCATATGTGGGCCCTGCCACCTGTAAAAGCAAGGGGGTAAATGCTTGTTGTCGCCGTGTATGGACTTACTGTATTAGGGCTCGATTCGTGGGGAAGGAGACAAGATACCACTCACAAATATTAATTAAGTTTTTTAATAGCAATAAAGAAAGTAAGAGAAAAGGAAAAACTCTAGGAAATCATACTACCAATCCATTGTTTCTATCACTGGCAATCTGCAGCACAGGAGGAGTTTAAGTAGAGACCTTAGCTTTTGCTAGAGAAGCAGCAGCACGTGGGACCTGAGAAGAAAACAGCAGTCGTGGAGGTGCCGCCAGCAGCAGCCCCCACTGACACACAGAGACATCCAGCAGCCTCAAGGGCGCCAAAGAAGAAATCCACAGCCACTGTGGGGGCGCAGCAAAAGGGAGACCAGCAGCCCCCACCGGCGCACACAGGAAAAGGTATCATCAGCCACCTGAGCGAAAGAAATCATCAGCAACCTTGGCAGGCATGAGAGAGGGAGAGAAGAAGATAGAGTGAGAGAGGGCACCTGCGTGCTGCACCCGGAGTTATCTATGCTCCCCTCCAGGAAATGGGCGTGCATGACTTTCACCCCAGGAACATCAGCGGGAACATCAGGGGGTGTTGACAGGCATTCACCCCAGGTCTAGCTAGGACCCAGGATGTCGCCAGAGTGTAATCAAAGTAAATTCTTTGTTGATAGGTTAGCCAGACCTTGGAAGAACAGGTGCACAGGGAAGGTGAGACCTTTATCAGAACACAGGCATTTGAACCAACTCTCAATAACCATATAATGAATCTTACACCACCCTCTTCTTAGGACATATTTTCCCCATTTCACAGATGCCACCCCTAATTCTCCTCCTTCTCTTTAACTGTGCCTCTTAATTTCCTTCCTTCAGTTCCCCCTTTGTAAAGACCTTTAGTAGTGAGGGATCTCTAGGGCTCTGTCTTGGATACTCCTTTTACTTTTGTTTAGCATGACCTCCTTCTCTATTGGGATTACAGCAACTTGGCTACTTTGAGAGACCCTGTCTTTAAAAAAAAAGGGGGGGTGGGGAGTCAGGTCTGCAAATGTGGCTCAGTGTGAAGGCCCTAAATTCAATCCCCCGTACAGCAAAAAAAAAAATTTTTTTGGTATAGTGCTTGGCATATAGTAAGTGTTCAATGTTAGCTAATATGATTATCAAGATGCCAATAAATAGTTGTTGACTGACTACTTTTCCCAGAGTAGTCATTTATATTTGATTCTGCTGTGCTCAGTTGCATGTTCAGTGAATATTTTCAGAATGAGTAGTTTGCAAAGAGCAGGTGTCACTGAATTGGACTGGCCTCTATTACAGTTCATACACAACACTGAGCTCAGAGTGGCACAGAGCAGGCGTTCCTGAAAAATGGCAGCAAGTTACCAAGACGAATGGGAGAACCCTACAGACCTGTCCGAGTCCTCACTGAGCACCTATTAGGTTTCTGTGAGGTTTTTTTTTTTTGTTTTGTTCTTTTGAGACAGGGTCTTGCTGTGTAGCCCAGGCTTGCCATGAACTGACCATCCTCCTGCCCCAGTTTCCTGAATGCTGGGATTACAGACTTGTGCCATGATCCCTGGCTTTCTGTTGCTCTTAGCACAACCCTGCTTCAGTGACTGGTGTATGGAAAGATGAGGGAGGGTGAGATGAGCTGTGTCACCATCGTAGGTGCTCAGTGCATAGTCCTGTAGCTGGCACATTTCAGGCAGGCAATAATTTTTAATGAATAAAAGAATGGAAGGGCTGGGGATTTAGCTCAGTGATTAGAGTGCTTGCCTTGCAAGCACAAGACCCTGAGTTTGATCCCTGGTACCACAAAAAAAAAAAAAAAAAGAATGAAAATAGAATTTGAAGTCTGAATAATTGGGCTTGCATTTCAGCTCCTTTCCTGAGTTAACCTCCTAGGTCTCAGTTTCCTCATCTGAAAAATTGAGAAAGTTAATATTCATCTCTCAATAATATAAGAAAATAATTTTGTGAATGCTAACGTGTCTTAACAAATGCTGGTTAAAAAAATAATACTATTCCTCCCACTTCCCCACTCTAAATCATTTCTAGAGAGAAAAATAATCTGTGTGATTGCAACCATCTTGTTTCAAGGAAATGTGCATTTACTTTGACAAACCTGAGCCAGGAACCTGGATCCTAGCTGACTTTTGATAGAAGAGGAAAAGGTATAGGGCCAGACCTGTTCTGAGGGTGTGCCGGCTTGTTCAGCTCTGTTCTTGGACGCTGAACTGTGAGGCCTGAGGGATTTTTTTTTTTTTTTTTTTTTTGGTGCTGGGGATTGAACTCAGGGCCTTGTGCTTGCAAGGCAAACACTCTAACCACTAAGCTAAATCCCCAGCCCCCAGTGAGGGTTTTGACTTGCTGAGAGTGCTGGGTGTCCTCTCTGTGGTTCTTTCTGCTGGAGCCCCCTTTGTGCAAAGTGTTTTCCAGGTGCCCTGGACAACCTGCACCTTAAACTTGCTGACCTCTGCTGGCCCTGATCTCTTGTCTCTCAGGATTCAACTCCAGCACCACCTCCTTCAGGTAACCTCCTGGTAAGTCCAGGTCAACAGATCCTGTCTCCATGACTGCTGAGTTAGCAAAGATAGTGAAAGAAGACAGACCTGCCACTTATTTGACATGTTTGAATTGAACCTCAGGCTCTTTACTTGTGTGACCTTAGGCAGGTCATTTATTTCAATGTTTAATGATTCTACGAATTAGTTGTATAAGGCACTTAGAACAATACTTGGTACATAGTAAGTACTATAGTAATGATTGCAGTTGGTTTAGAGGGACAAGTAAATCATCTTTTTATGGGGCAAGTTCAGTCTTCTCATATGGTTTGATATAAAGCTCCTTTGTGGAGGATTGGAAGTTTAAGTCCACTGTGCTTAAGAGTGGCTTTGGAATCCTCCTGCCCCAGTCTTCCCAGTGCTGAGATTATAGACATGCATCACCACGGCCAGCCACCATGCTGGGCTCCTTTTTCTTATTTGTGATTGATGTTTTCCCTTTTTTGTGATGCCAGGTGTGGAACCCGGGTCTCAGGCAGGCCAGGCAAGCCTGGTACCGATGAACTATACCCCCAACCCATCATTAATTCTTTTAATGCTAAGCTCATCTGGACTTCCTGGGATAAACACATCTCTGCCCTGATACATTCTTCTTTTTACCTTTTGCTGTCCCCCACTCCCTTTGTTACTGAGGACCAAACCCAAGGCCCATACAGCTAGCAAGCACTTTACCACCGAGCTGTATCGCCAGCCATTGTCTGCTAGGGCTTTTATGTAGTATTTTTGCATCTGTGTTTAAGCCCACTGTGCTTAACAGTGGTCCTCTGACTGCAGGTCTTTCTTCACTCCATATATTGGCCCACACTTTATAATGCTATTCACTCTACCCAGAATTTCCCTTTTTTCCCCAGGACCTACCTTGGTTATTTCCTCCTTTTGGTTGATGGTCCGATGGCTGGAACAGAGATTCTTGGGCCATGTACCAGCCCTGTACTACTCCAGGGTATTCTTGGGGGAGTATTTATACAGCAGATATGGCAGCCGAACAAACCTTTATTACTTGTTGGAGCACTGGCCCCAGTGCCCAACGTGAAGCCCTAACCCCTGGGGGCTGTACTGGACCCATGTACTACTGAGTCCTGGTTCAGTTCCCCTTCGCCTCCCTCAAGTTCTTGCTTAGTGCTTGAAGAAGGGAGTGGGGACAGGGAAAAATTACACCTCCTTCCTAATAGGAAGAAACCCAGGCAGGCTCTCTTCTTACCTTGAATGGGTGAGACAGAAGACAGACAGAAGCCATCCCCATACTGGGACCAATTCCTTGGTTCACACACTGGGGTCCCTCTTCCTGGATTGTGGCTTAGTTCAGTATTCTTGCACTCGACCAATCCTTGCATTTACTCCTCCTCCTCAGGGGTAAGGTAAAGAGTGGGAGGGCAGCCCTGCTTCCTTAGCCTATATGACTACCTGCTTACTCTTTAAGCACTGAGGTGGTCTCTTCTAGGAGGCTCTGGCCCCTCTACCTACTTACCTGCTGTGTGCTTTTCAAGTAATATAGACGCAACTGGACTGAAACATTTCAATGCTGCCCTGTAGTGACTGGGGTTCCCTGCAAGATTGAGAGCTACTCCCAGTATGGGACCTATTCTGGTAAGGTATGCTTTTAAGTCTTTTGTTGAATAAATTGCATGTAAAAATGTTTGCATAGGAGTGGTTCTCCCATCCCCACTACTGGGGATGGCCTCATACATACTAGGCAAGTGCTCTACCACTGAGCTACACCCCCAGCCCTAAGCATACTGAATTTGGCAGTCAAGGGCTTCATCCCACTTCTGTGAGCAGTCAGGATGCAGAGATGAATCAACTCAGTCCTGGACTATAAAATTATGTGATGTGTACAGAACAGAGAGAGGGATTTGGGGAAGGGAATCTGAGTGAACCAGGGAGACTTCACATTAGAACTGCATTGTATCAGGTATCCATTGCTGGGAACAAGGTATTCCACAACTTTATGGCCTAAAACACCCACCATTCATTATTTCTCAAGATTCAGTGGGTGGACTGGGAGATTCTTGTCCTGGCCACAAGGAACGATAGGAAAAATAAAGATGTGTAAAAAAGAGACAAAGAAAATCACAACTTTAAAAATAAAACTGAATGTTCAGGTATACAAGCCCTGTTTAAAAACTTTTTTTCTTTTCTCCCAAGCACCAATAAGCCTAGTGTCTTAGTCACTTTTTTTGTCACCGAGACACAATATCCAACACCCAAAACATAAAAGAGGAGAGGTTTATTTTGGCTCACAGTTTACAGAGGTTAGAGTCCACAGTCAGCTGGCTCCAAAGCAGTGCAGCGTGGCAGAGAGGCCTGGCAGAGGAGACTTGCTCATGGCGTAGCAGGCAGGAGCAGAGAGCAATCAAGGAGGGAGGGGGATAGACCCTATCAGGCTACACCCTCAGTGACCCACCTCCTCCAACCAGGCTTCATCTCACATTACATTTAGCTATAAACTCATTGGTGTACCAGTCCACTGATGAGTATCACACACTCATGATCCAATCACCTTCCAAGATTCCCACCTATTAGCGCATAAGGCTTTGGCGGGGACATCTAGATATAAGCCGTAACACCTGGGCAATTCCTTTTAACCCTCAAAGGACTTTGGTCATTTCTCTTTTTATCTAGAAATAGGCCTCTTTCACCTGTAAATAGACTGTCTCTTTTCACCTGTAAAACAGACCTTTCCCTATGGGTGGGCTATGGCTCTATAACCTGTAATTGTTCCCTATGTTCAGGCCATCACTCTTCTCCCCCTATCATCCTTCATCAGTAAGTTGAATCCTGTTTCCATAGATTCACAAGTCCTATAGATTTACCCACAAATCTCCCATAAATATACCGAGGCCCAGAACTATGATACACTTCTCTCTTGAGGGCCCACACTATATTTGAGTATATACTTCTAAACTTGTGGGTGATAAATCCCTTTATTCCTCTTAATGACATGCCCTGAAAATTCTTTTTCTATGATGGGAGTCAGCGAATTTAAAACCTATTCCACAGGTAGAATGGATTTAGGTTCCTCATCACTGCTTTGGGAAGCCCCTAGGGCCCTGTCTGGTAGTAGATCCACCATCCATGTTCCACTAGTGTTAAGTCCAAGCTGGCACAGCGGGATGGCTGGGGCTCACATGCCTGTGCTGTCATCCTGGACTGCTTCAAGGTATGGTGACCTCAGGGTGCCAAGGTAGTGAGGCCTGGGCTGCAGAACTTGCGTAACATCACTCCTACTGTTACTGTGGGTTATGGGGTCTGGGGACAGGTTCTTGGGTTTTTGTATGCCACGAACAAAGAACTGGACATAGTACACGATGACAAGGAAAACAGTGGCAAAGTTTATTAAAATGAAAATATGCTCAGAGTGAGGGGACTTGGGCCAGTGAAAAGAAAATGTCATGGGTGCTGAGGACATAGGGTGTATAGGTTTCAGGGTTCCCCCTGCTCTAAGGTGCCTCCCATTATCTCGAGTATGACTGACAGGGTGCTGAATCATGTTTAATGTGTCTTTTGTGCACGTCTTTCCCCATAATTCACTATTATAATTGTGTGTGTAAAATGCAGCCCATATACATGGACTTTCAATGAGCTTCAGGGGAAGGAAGTTTACTCTAGGTCATGCAGTGAGGTCAAGTGCCCATGAATCTTGTTTTGAAGTTTTGGAATTTTCCCGTGTGGGCTTGGGGTCTTTGTTTCCCTTGTCTCCACCACCTATGATGAGCCCTAGGGCACTGCCCAGGCTCTGGTGAGTGCAGGAGTGGTCCCCAAGGGAGTGTGGGTTGCGGGGGAGTCTGGTAGCTTACAATTGTTTATCTGTTGTTTATCTACTACCACGTTTTGTTGGTCAAAGAGTCACAAGACCAGCCCAGATGCCAGGGGTGAGGAGGAGTTCCAAAGAGTCGCGGCCACATTTAACCTATTACATGGATCTTGAAGGTGGTAAGGAGTTTTTCTAGCAGGCAAAGGGCGTAAAGAGGGTGAGGGTATGCTAAGCAGAGGTACACAGAGGGAATAAACAAGATGTCTGACAAACATTCAAGGTTTAGTATGGTTGGAGGGAGAATTACTGGGAGTGAAGGTGCAAAGATAGATTTAGAAGTACCCCGAAAATAGCCATGAATTTCATACCTGGAGTTTTAATTGATCCTTTGAAAATTCAAGTCTTTGTCTATTTTTGAGTCCATTGTAGCCAGGTGTAGTGATGCGTGCCTGTAATCCCAGCATTTTGGGAAAGAGAAGCAGGACAGCAAGTCTGAGCAACTGAGAGGCTTAGCAAGATCTTATTTTAAAAAGTGGGGGGGGGGGGGGGGGGCTGGAGATGTAGATCAGTGTGGAGACCCTGGATTCAGTCTCTTGTATGAAGATAAGAGTCCACTGTAGCATCCCAAGGGAGGGGATGTCAGAATGTTGTTGGTCATGGGGGGTTCATAGCTTGGTGACTTATTGGAAGTTCTGCCAGAATGTTCACTTCTCAGTCTCCCTGTACTTAGAGGGTTTGGATGAGAGAAGAATGAGAAGTAAGGATGAGAGGGAAGAAAAAGAGGGGCCAAGTGTAGGTTTCAAAAGGTAAAATGTATTTAGAGGATTAGGGAAGACTTAGCGATGACCCATGGTGGGTGAAAGGGAAAAAGGTTGGGAGCATCAATTAAATCCAGGAGCAACTGAGCGCAAGAGAGCAGGCACAAGGAGGGACTGGACAACATTCCTCCCTAAACCGGATCCCACTCATATTTGAGAGGCTAGGCCTGACACCGAACAGACATCTCTAAATGCCTGGATGAATGACTGAATTTTAAAACTCATTTTCTTTAATCCCTCCTAAACATATTTTCTCCACAGTAGAAATGTCTTGGGAAATTCAGGGATGAATTGAAGTGCTAAGAAATTCGATGGGGTAAGGCTACTGGAATGCAATGAAGACTTCAGGAGAGACAGCTGTGCCCTCTTTAGGACAGTTCTGCAGTAGTCAGGGAGGAACTCGGAGAGAAGGTGTGTGTGTGGGAGAGTGCTTTTGGAAAGGCGTGTACTGTACCATTCAGCGCGTAAAGCAATCCTGCTTTTCAGCTGTCTCCTTTACAGTGGGTGGTATAGAAAGTCTTGGTCCATTTCTGTTCTGCCGCCTTGGTCTGAAAAATGGGAGTGGGTAAGAACGAACTTGTCCTCACATCCAAAACAGATCCTGTGGGCACAGGCCAGCACTCCACAAAAAGGAAGGAAGGAAAGTTGCTTCAGGTTGCACTGATGTGTAAGAGGGAGCCCGAAGAGGCGCCAATTCCTCACACTGGTCCAGAAGTTTCAAGGTGTGCCTGGCAGGCCCAGGCCAGGCATTCTGCAGGCAGGATCCTGTTCAGAAACTGTTGTAATTAGAGTCATATCACCCCACGGTACTAACCCTTATGTCGACCCTATATTTCAGAGATGTAGAGTCCAACTTTACGTAAGTGACATGGTCATAATCACTGTTTAACTTTTCAGCGGAGGACCAGGATCCTAACTCAGGTCTTCAGATACCCAACGAGGAGGTAATGTACCTGTCAGTCAGTACCCTGTCAGGATTAGTGCTAGTGGGCTCCAGCTTGCAGCCTGTTCCTCAGGGCAGTGTAGTGTCAGGGCTTCTGTCCTTGCCCCTCATGCCACACAGCTAACTGTGCTAATAGCTACAAGCTCTTAGCAGCCGCAGACCCTGAGGAACAGGAACTCAGGCTGTCACTCAGGACTCCTTCCCCAGCGACTGCTGAGGTGTGCCTTGTCCTTCAGAATTCCTCTACCTCAATCCTTCAGTGGTCTGATGTCTAGGACTTGGCCTGCCATCTTTTCTTCCATGAACTTACATTATTAGGTATATCCATGATTCTTAGTTTTATGTCTTCAGCCCGCATCTCAGATGAGGGCCAGATCCATGTTTATCTTTAAGCTCTGCCAGCTCAATAAGTCCCAAACTTACTCTTCCCATGTAACTGCTACATTTGGCTTTCCACCTCTGCTGTGACTATCCCTTATCTTTCACTGGGACTACTATTCTCCTACCTGGTTTCCTTATATCTATACTGGCTTCCTTTAACCCACTTTCCAGTCTCGAGAGCTTCCCAAATTCAAATTCTTCACATAGCTTTCAAAACAACATGTCAGTTGATTTCCAGACACCCTCTTCTTGTTCTCTGTGCTGTAACTAGATGTTTTTTACATCCCTGATGCCTCTTACCCTTCAATTCCTGACATCACTGTTCATTTTGAGGCCTTCCCCAGTCCAGGCCCTGGTGTGTACTCCTAGAGCTCTCTACTCCCTTCCTCCTTGGCACCCCAAATGTAACTGGCACAGGTATTTGTTAGATACTACAAGGGGTGATTGAAAAATATTGTGAATACTTAATTTTATTACAGTAAAAGACATATTACCCCTAAATCCCCTCAAAATACTGCTTTCTTTGAATACACTTCTCTTGTCATTCTTGACACTTTCTGAAGCAGTCCTGGAAGTTTTCTTTTGTAAGTGTCTTTAGATGTACTGGCATGGCTACAGCTATGGCCAGGCCACCCCACCAAATGAGGCAGGTCCTGCTTTTTCTCTTACCTAGGTTGATCCATTCTAAATTATAGTCCAGCCCAAGGTAAGGGGGATTGGGTGGGGGAGAAGGGTTGAAAGGGCACCCCAGACCACCAAGAGGGGCCCAGAGTGAGGTCATAAAATTGGCTAAATCAGGGGCTGGGGATTTAGCTCAGTGATTAGAGTGCTTGCCTTGCAAGCACAAGAGCCTGAGTTCGATCCCCAGCACCACACACACACACACAAAAATTTGGCTAAATCGAACAACAGGTGCTTATTTGTAGGGTGTGTGTGGAAAGGTGGTTTTAGAAAGGTGTGTACTGGGGCTGGGGGCTTAGCTCAGTGGTTAGAGTGTTTGCCTTGCAAGCCCAAGGCCCTGACTTCAATCTCCGGCACCAAAAAAAAAAAAAAAAAGTAGAAAGGTATGTACTGTTCAGAGGTGGACTTAAAGCACTACCAAATCCCAGCTTCCTTGCTGTCATCCCTTTCACAAAGCACAACCCCAGATTGCTTTGCAAATTCACTTCTGTGTTCCAGAAGGAAGGATTCCTGGTTCAATTCTCATTGGCATCTGTCTATTGATCCGGGCAAACCGTCCTGCTCTGAAGCACAAAGGAGGGAAGAACTGGCGGGCCAACAATTTATGTGGTCAGCAGTGATGGAAACTATGAACCTCATCCGGCATTAGGAAAGCTAATGTTTGAAAAGCTGTCTGGAAAGCTAATATTTGAAGAGCTATGGTTTAGCAAATTATGTGGCAAGTTATAAGGAAATTCAAATTTGTTTTACGTCTTGTAGATGACTTACGTGATTGCCAAAGATGGAAGCCACAGGTGCATATGGCTTATGCAGTATTTTTCTGTTCCTGTTCTGCCCCCCTTTATAGTGTAAATCTGAAAGGGTCATGTGTTTACCCCAGAGTTCCTAGAGTTGAGGATGATACTGTATTTATAAATCATAAAGGTTTAATTAATCGTAAAGTTACTGTCTTTTAGCCTCATAACTTACTCAGGCTTGGAGTAGAAAGGCATATCAGGTATCCATTGGCAACAATCGCCCAGCATAATTACTGAATGTCTTCTCCATGAGAAGGGTCACTACTAGCCAATCAGCCAGTATTCTTCCCCTAAACAAATCAGAGAAACATGTGTCTCTGAGGTGCAGCCCTCCCAGAGTATGTATTTTGGCACTATCCTGGCAAGCTGAGTGCAGGCTAGATTTTAACCTCTCGTCCTCCTCACTCATTTTGTGCCTCTGTGCAGTGCACAAAGTGTACAACTATACAGGGTAACCTTCCTTTTATATGAACGTATAGACATGTTAGATATAAACCAGGGATAAAGTGTTACCAGAAGTTTTAATCAAGGCAATATCATTTAATATTTTCCCTGCAATAGTTAATGAATGCTGAAATATAGCGTAGATTATTGCAGATTAGATAAAAATATACTATTCGTTTTCTAGAAAAATGAGTGTGACACAGCCAAATCAAATATAAAAAGTGAATAAGCAGATCTGATATTACCTGAGAATGGTTACTTCCTTGTAAAGTTTCAATACAATCTACGTTTATTGAATAACTGCTGGTAGAATAAACATCTGCAAAAATATGAAACTAGGAAACATTAGCTTGGGTAGGTTATATACTGGTCATAAATGACTCAGAAATATTAAAAGTATGGAAATGTTTGACAGTAAACAATACTCGATCAGGACATTAGTCAGGAACTGATAAATGGTCTATTTCTTAAAACAGTCAATGTATTCATTTGTATGAATGAGTTAGCTCTAAGAAGAACTCCCCCTCCCCCAAGAAACCAGAACTAACTGTAGAAAGTACATGGAGTTTTCTTTTTAGGAGAGAAAAGTATATGTTACCACAATAGTGTATTTGGCTTTGACAACTCCCACCCAGCAATTTTATGACATGAAAAAAAAAAAAAAGCAAAAGCAAAAGCTGAATGCAACTAGCATTTTTGGATTTCACAGTGTAAAAAGGAATTCCTTTTATAATGAAAACAGAATCATGGATCTTGCTCACTGTGATTTTTTTCTTAAAGGTTTAGGAACTTTGTAGTAGACTGTTGCCAATCTAGTAAAACTGATGTGAAAAAGTAATTTTACAGCATGAATATTAAACACAAGTCCTATGATTACATTGAAAAAAGAAGTGAGGGATGTCTTAAATGTATGAAATATTTTCATTCTGACAAATGTACACTAGAATCATCTTGCAGAGAAATGTGGTTGGGCATTACTATACTTCCATACCCTTACTATGTTTATTTGCTGATGGTCTATTGATCCATCAGCAGGGGAAGCAAATTCCCATGGCCTGAGAATATGCAATTTCTAGCTCGTATTCTTCTCTGTTTGTTTACACAACACTTCAAAATGTAAGTACCACTCTTACTTTGCAGACCATACAGTTGTAGACTGGATTTGGCCTTTGAGCTATAGTTTGCCAACCCCTCGTCTAGAGACCTTTGATATTATAATACATTTTCTCACAGGCACAGATGATCTCAGAATGAATGTTTATAAGGAACTATATTCTTATGCTTCAAAGATTTCTCTAATGTGTTCTGCTGCAACCTTAGAATTCTATAAACTCAATTTAAAAATAACCATCTGAAGATCTGACATTGGCGGAAAAGTTTCAGAAGCTTTATGACAATTCTCTGAATATTCAAATTACCAATGACTAAATCTAGTTCAAGTATCAACACTGTGCTCTTCGGTGCAATGAAGGTCACAATGAGCAGAGCACACAGTATGAGATGTGGTTGGTGCTATAATACTGATAGCTGCTGAGTTGATGACAATGGGAGAATTTTAGGGCACTTTGCTGACCTGTAATTTTTTTTTTTTGGGTGCTGGAGACCGAACTTGGGGCCTTGTACTTGCTAGGCAAGCACTCTACCATTTGAGCTAAATTCCCCAGCCCCTGTAACTTCATTATTTGATTTGGGTTTTACGATTTTCTAGTGTTAAAAAATATGATGGTCAATAATACGATAATCTGATGATCAATCTTTTCTATACTAGTTGCCAAGCTAAACAGGGTATAATTTGCTGTATTTAATGATAAGTAAAGAGTTGAGAAACAGTATTACATATTTACAATGCATTAAAATGAGTCAATACTGGGGCTGGGGATTTAGCTAAAGTGGTAGAGCGCCTGACTAGCAAGTACAAGGCCCTGAGTTCAATCCCAAGCATCCCCCCACCAAAAGAGTCAATACTGCTTTAGCTTTATTCCAAATGTCTGAACAGGCATCAACAGCAACCGTGTTTTTTTAGTGCTCTTTCCTCCTTAGCTATTCTGCTGCCCTGTCAGAGAAAGGACTATGCCTTGGTGAAACTTGTTATTTCTCATTTTCCACTTTTCCTTTAATACTGCCAAGGTTTAACACCTGAGGCAAAAGTATATAGTCCAGGCCAGAGTTTTATCCTTAATGTGAATTTTGTTGTTGGGAGAGGGTGCTGCGGATTGAACTCAGGGCCTTGTGCTTGCTAGGTAAGCACTCTACCACTTGAGCTAAATCCCCAGCCCCTAATGCGAATTTCAAGTGAAGCAGAAAGTGGAATATCTGAAGCTGAATGGGCTGACAGTTTTGGAGAAATGGTTAAGTCTGGTGGCATGCTCATACAGACCTCAGTAACAGCAGCAACTCCCCCACCATGGAACTGCAAACAGATAAGGTATTTCCTTGTCTTTCTTCCTCTGTCTCTCTTGTTTTTTTGTACTTAAAGAAAGTGCACCAAGTATAAAATACACCATTATCACTCCAGGAGGCTGAGGCAAGAAGATTCCAAGTTCAAGTCCAGCTTGGGCAACTTAACAAGACCCTGTGTCAAAAAATAAAAAGGACTGGGGATACAGCTCAGTGAGAAGGCCCTGGGTTCAATCCCCAGCAACACCCCCCTGCAAAAAAACAAAAACAAAAACAACAAGAACAAAACAACAAAAATCCCAACCCCAAACAACCTGGTACTGAAGCTAGGCATGGTGGTTCACACCTGTAAGTCTAGGACTTTGAAAGCAGGCATGGTGGTTCACACCTGTAAGTCTAGGACTTTGAAAGCTGACACAGGAGGATCTGGAGTTAAAGGCCAGCCTGAGTTGCATAAGGAGACATGGTCTCAAAAACAAAACAATAAAAACAAATAAGCATTGAAATTTTCTAGTCTTATGGATCATGATGACATAATTCCTTGTTTTTTTCCATTTTACAGTTCCTTCCATAAAGTGTTTTAAGCACATTTGACCAAATTTTTGTTATTTGCAAATGAGTAGAGCACAGTGAATAAGCTATAATTTTAGACAATGAAAAACAAGACAAAGTGGTCAAACTAATTACATCATTCCAGTGAAATGAAGCAAAATGTTAAGACAGAGGTAGGCCTGCCACAGTTGCCAATTTCAATTACAACTGGTTCTCCTTGAAACATCAGTTTTACACAAATGGTTATCCAGTAGCACATCATAAACCACAAGAGTGTCCTGTCACTTAAATGTAGAGTTGGGAGTTTAAATTTGTAACAAATAATTGCTTTCAAAAACAAAGTAATATGTGATCCATAGGACTCATAAGAAGGCCAAAAACTAAATTGTTACACATACTTATGGGCATTGGCTAAGTTCAGAAGGTGCTGATATTATAGGAGAATGTAATTTTCGTAGGCTCTGAAAATTTCCCTGCACTGTGTACTGAAGTTTCTTTGACTCATATCTCTCTCTCTAGTGCAAGAAAAAACCCTCTTTATGTAAGGAAAGCCTAGATTGTCTGGAATTTTACATTATGGCTAAATTATAATATCTGAACTATTTCTATCAAACCAAATGCCAGTCTTTGGGTTCCTATTTATAGATTATTAAAAAACAAAGGATCTTTCTGTTAATCATTAATCATCAGGTGGTAGGGAAACTTTATGAAGGTGCCAAAGTTGGGAGGGAGTGGGTTAAGTAATTAATCAGGTTAACGCAAACCTCTTTTGCCTTATTTTCTCTGTAAAAAAAAAAAGTCAGTTTCCTAGAGTGAAAATGGTAATATGGAATATTCACACATACAAGAAAATTGCCTCTTTCATATCCTCACAAAGTATTAATGTTTTCTAAAATGTAATTTGCACTGGATTTGTAGATGAGCACCTTTTGTATCTGGTGAGATGCAAAGAAACCATTATCTGCTCAGTAGAAAATAGGCTTTCTGTACATTCTGGTTAACAGGAAGTTTTCTAAGCGAACAGTAGGCATTCAACCTTGTTATGTCTGTGCATAATCCAAGAAGGAAAAAACAAATCCATGGAAATAAAAGTGAATCAGCAGTGATTTCCATACAACACAGCACAAAGTCTTGAGTGTATCACTTCATTTTTAATAAGAAAGCTATGGTATGAGGCACAAAATGACTTGGAAAGTTAAAGTTTGGTTTCATTTCTACTTTCCTTTTTTTGGAGGGTGTTGGGGTTTGAACTCAGCGCTTGGTGCTTGCTAGGCAAGCGATCTACCACTGAGCTAAATCCCCAAGCCCTCATCTCTGCTTTCTGCTCAACATATGTGAAATGTTTTGCCCTGAGCTTTCATGCTGTCCTCCCAACAGAAATAAAGATCTCTAAGGAATTGGCTGTAGTCTTACATATCACTCAAGGATGCAAATACCTCTATAAGTGAGGCGCAGAACTATTTTATTCAACAATTGACCATGGGTGGTGGTATCTGAACTACACATTCAACAAACTGCTCTAAATGGTGTCAGTCGCAGGGTGCACTCCATACGACTTTAACACTGTAGAAACTCGGTCTTACAGATCTATATTGTCATCAAAGAGGTGGCTTTGTTCCTATATATGGATTCATTATACAGAAGAATATTTGACTGAACGGTATAAAAATAAAATGGTATGAAACAAACGAATTAATTAACAAGTAACAACCCAAGTGTTACAAGTAAATGTAGCCGGAAGTCAGGATCTTGCAGCACAATAGGTTTGTTTTTGTGGTACTGGGGATCAAACGGGGACCTTGTGCATTCTAGGCAGGCAGGCCATCACTGAAGTGCACCGCGGTCTTTCATTTTTGTTTTTTTTTGAGGGTCTTGCTAAATTGCCTAGGCTGGCCTTGGAAAGCTTGTCTCAGCTTTCCAAGTAGTTGGGATTACAGGTGTGTACCACTGTACCCAGGTAACAAATCATGGATGTGGCTCACGTGTCTGCTGGACGTTTTCACAGTTGTGCTGCTGTGTGCTTACTGTATAGTGTGATAGTGTACAGTCCAGTCCAGTCGGGAACTTACTGTATTTTTGTATATTTGGATTTTTTATGCTTTATATTGTATATTTGTATCAACGGTGTATAAAGCTCACTTTGTCGGACTTACGAACGAAGCTGACTTACGAATGTTCTTCCAGAATGCAACTTGTTTGTAAGTTGAGGATTTAGTGTATTGGTGGCTTCATTTTTTTTTTTGTGAAAAATTATTAAATTCATTATGCACTCAAGCAAATTAGAATTAGCTGCTTTACAATGAGATTTTTACTGCTGTTTCTTAGCACTCTAATTTTTGGCTATTCTGCAAGTGATATGTTACAGCTGTTCTCAGTTCGTGTATCTATTTCCCTCAAAAAATGAAGAAGCTGGAGCTGGCAGTGTAGCTCACAATAGTAGAGGATGTGCCTAGCATGTGCAAAGCCCTGGGTTCAACCCCCAGCACCACCAATAAAAACATTTAAAAATGAAGGGGCAGATATTTTAATAAACCTTATGTAAATAGGATCCTGACCATTTTACTTCAGTTAACTTGACATACTTCCCTGGGCATAACCATAGCCTCTCTGAAAACTGGAAAATACTGCACACTATACAAGGTCTTAGTTTTATGACATTCTCTGATAACTTCAAGTAAGTTAGGCTAGAAGGGGAGAGTATGAGTAGACTATGCCACCAATTACGTTTGCCCCAACGTAAAAACAGTGGCAACTTTAAGATCTTCCAAAGGAAACAGAGCAACCACCTTTAGCTGGCTGGAGGTGTAGCATTTTCTAGATGTCCCGGTGGAGCTTCAGGAAGGATACGAGATCCATTTGCTCTTCTTGCTGTGGGCCACAGAGATACCTCAGAGTCCACAGCAAATCCTGGGAAATGACACGTATAGAACCCAGTGGCAGGTCTGAGCTTGTTTATGATACTCTGACTAGCACTGAGGCAGACAGTGGAAAAACTACCTAGAATTCCTTAAGTAGGTTTTTTTTTTTTTTTAAAATCTTGGAAAACCATCCATGAGGTTAACATGACAACAGTATAAATCAAAGCTGACACAGCTAAATGCTGGCTCACAGCTAACTATCTGGACATTGGGCTTTGCCAGTTCTTACTGTTTTTGTTATTTAATAAAATATTAGAAAAGATATAATAATTGACATGCAACCCTTATCAAAAAAGAGAAAAAAGTTAATTTCCTATGACCAGCACAAACTGTTAACCTGTTAAAAGCCCAGTTTCCCCAGCACTCTAGAATATAAATACACATCATATCTGTTTCTTTATAGACACCTTAGGATGAAGGTGAGGAGGACAAATAAGATAAAGCCAGAAGCAAAACACCAACCAGGACCAATTCCTCATTCTCTGTGTGGTTGGCAACACTAGCCAGAAAGTCACTCCTCTGTTGAGATAGTCATGATGTATTTGAATATGTAGATTTTTAGGGATTTTTTATCATCCTGCCAGACCTATGTAGGTATTTTTTGTTTTCTTCTTGGAAACCATGGAATAATTTCTTCATGGGATAATCATCAGTGCTTCCTGAGAGGCTCAAACATGATCACTGGCCAGATTCCAAAGAAAAACTGTGAAAAACAAGTTAGGACAAAATGAGAGAAAATTGCTCCATGTTCTCCCTGAAAGAAATGAGAAAAAAATTCCACTGGGCTACGACTACAGTGATTGGTAGGTTTGCTAGTGACTGTCCTGGTATTAAGTAGTCCTAGTACAGCACATTCCTTCCGGACTTCCACCAGATCTTGGACACTATTTTCATTTACTAATAATTATTAAACGTATTAAGCATCTATGAATGTGTCAAGCATGGAGGTGGAATTTAATCTCTAATCCCTAAAACAAATATATAGTGTAGCTATCAGCAGCTCCTTTTTATTGTTTAAGGACCTCAGGATTAAAGAAGAGACTTGTCCGTGGTCATGTTGTCATGAACAGAAGACTGAAGATTCACTGTCTCCTGGTCCAAAGCCTGTGTTTGCTCCACAACTTCTCTACATTCCCTTTCTTCTCCTACATCCACCCCATTCTCCCAACACCTTCCCCACCAATACACATGCACTCTCCCCTAGGATGTGGACTTACTTTCACTTTTGGCCTGTATCTCAGGTAAAGTGTTCTTGTATATAAACTGAAAGAGAAGGGAAGGGGAAAATTCTTCAGGCTAATTTTTAATCTCTGAAAACTCGTTAACTGACAAATTTAACCACAGTGCCTTTGTATCTATAAAGAAAAAAACATATTGATGTAGCTTTTGTTCATTCATTAATTTTTGGTGCACCTTCTCTGCAAAACACTTGGGAAGATGCTTAGGAAGGCAGGGAAATGACCTCAGGATATTTATAATTTAGTAGTGACCATCCCACTAATGCTTGATATGATTCATATCACACTATTGATTCATATCTTTACTCGATGATGAGAAAACTGAGCATGATGGAGTACTACTCTGCCATAAAGGATAAATTCTAGTCATTTGTAGGAAAATGGATGCACCTTGAGACAATGTTAAGTGAAATAAATGAGACACACAAGCTTAACTATTACATGGTTTCGTTTATATAAGAAACCCAAAGTATAAATAATTTAAAAAGCAAAATAAAACACAGACAATAGGAAATGGGGAAAAGATCTTTTGTAAATGGGAAGGGGACCAAGAGACTGGGGCAGATGGAGAGAAGGCAGGAGAAAGGGTAATGAAAGAGTATTAAGATGTGCTATGTGTACCAGCTTCGTGGCGCAACGGTAGCGCGTCTGACTCCAAGATGTGCTATGTGCCTGTACCAACTCCCCGTGAGGAATATAATCATTATGTACTGCAAACATATACTAATAGAATAAAAAATAAAAATTAAAAATAAAACTCAAACAAAAGGGACTTTTAAATGTCATTTAGTGTCAGAGACAAAGCTGGAACATAAATTCCTGATCCTGTCTCTAACATCTTTTACTTAAATCATCCTATTCAAAGGTGAAAAAAAGGAAAATAGTTCTAATGCCAGACCTAAATGTTTCCTACCTGAAAAGGATGTGAAGATAAGAACCAAGGCCAGTTAAAATATGCCACCATGCATGAAACTGTGTGGCAACACCTAGGATAGGCGGCATCTTCTTTCGAAAGTTTCTATGTGGAGAGGGGGGAAAATCACCACGTTAAATGTTGGCAGTATAGAGCATTTTGAAATACCATTCTTAAATATGTCAATTATTTAATTTCCTTTAGTCTGCTGTGTCACAGTGTATGTTGAGAAATATAACTTCTAGTAGGAACTTCTACTAGAAATAACTCTGTATTTAAATGTGGGAAACATTACAGAGTTTATTGCCCTCTTAAAAAGATTTTTAATCTATAGTAATAAAGGCTCTGAGAGCTGGGCATAGTGGCACATGCCTGTAATCCCAGCATTTGGGAGGCTGAGGCAGGAGGATCTCTGTGATTTTGAGGCCAGCCTGGGTTACACAGTGAGCTCAAGGACAGCCTGAATTACAGAGTGAGACCCTGCCTCAAAAAACAAAAACAAAAACAAACAAAAAAAAAAAGACTTTGAAATATCCTGACATAAAGGAGTTAATCTTCATTTTTTTCAGGTAAACTACTAATCCATGGAAGTTATTTATTTTTTTTCCCCTGTTTTCCCAAGCATTTAATGACTGGGCTCATATATCTGGGTTACAAGTTGTTTACACAGAGTTTTCCACACCTTACAAGAAAGCACACTGAGAACGTGGGCAGCCTGAGGGGACAGTCCAGGAAAGACCCCTGAGGCCGGCTGGCAAAGCAGGCTGGGTGCTGGGCCAGTTTTAGGAGAGTGCAGTGGCTGAAGCAGGGCAGACCCCATGTGGCCAGACCTGACTCTGGAAGGCTGCCCAGCCCTGGATGCATCCCAAGAAATGGCAGCTGAGCGTCCAGGCCCTGCAGTACTGTCTGGACACCACAGAGCGGCAGTGCCGCAGTCAGGCGCAGGCCCTTTCACGGCTGTGGC
Organism: Hystrix cristata; assembly: GCA_004026905.1. Classification (NCBI taxonomy): domain Eukaryota; kingdom Metazoa; phylum Chordata; class Mammalia; order Rodentia; family Hystricidae; genus Hystrix; species Hystrix cristata. The sequence continues at coordinate 35,965 of PVJO010010785.1, read as the reverse complement.
CGCTGTGGCCTGCAGACGCGCTGCTGTGCATCCTGCACAGGCCCTGGCCTGGGGAAGGCGTCCTCCAAGTACCGAGGTCATGGGGTCTTGCTTTGTAGTGCAGGTTGGCCTCGAACTCGTGGTGATCCTCCTGCCTCAGCCTCCCGAGTGCTAGGATTACAGGCATGTGCTACCATGCCCAGTTGTCAGGTAATACTTACTGTCACCTCATGGAACAAGTATTTTCTAGAATCCACTTTGGGAAACAACAGTCTAGTTAGCTATCCACTTGGGAAATTGGATAAATCCTTTTCTTATCACCTTGGTATAGAACCATATATTCTATAAGATCATTTAATATCTGCCAGGCATGGTGGCACACATCTGTAAGCCCACCACTTAGGAGGCTGAGAAAGGAGGATCACTTAGAGTTCCAGGCCAGCCTGGGCTACATAATGAGTAGGTTTAAGGCCAGCCTGAACTACATAGCAAGATGCTATCTAAAAAAAAAAAAAAAAAAAAAAAAGAATCCTTTCATATCTATTATCTCATCTCATAGCCAGTGATTCTTGGAGGAAGTTATTACTAACTTTGCTTGACACATTAGGAACTTAAAATTGTGAGAGTTAATTGAGCTACCCAAGTCACAGCTAGGTCTCACATCACAGATCTTTTTGATGAAGTGTATATTATTTTAACATTTATTAGAGGAGAAAAACCAAGGTGATGTGCCAAATTATTTTTCTAGACATCCCCATGACTTCTTGAGACAGCTGCTATCTCTGAGAGCCTACATTGTATATTAGTGGTTCTCACCAGGGGTGATGATCTACTCAGCAGCGTCAAAGCTCTACTAGGGTCCTGCTAGGTGTCCCTGATCGAGCGCCACACACTTAGATCTTAGTTTTCTAAGGAAGGTGCATTACTTATTTGTCTGCACTTAAAGTCTGAGTTTATTTAACATTATACTATGGAGAATTTCACACATGTGCAGAAGAAGACAAAAAATAACCTATTATCCAGTGTCAATGATTATCAATTTACAGTTCAATCTGTATCATCTCAATCTTTATCCACTTCTCCCTCCCAGGTTACCTTGAAGTAAGTCCCAGACAGGGTATCATTTTACCTCTAAATATTTCAGTATGTATCTCTAAAAGGTAAAAACTTCTTTAAAATATGACCATATAACCACAATACAATTTTCATACCTGAAATAATAATCCCTTAATATCATCAATATTTAATTTACTGACCAGAGTTTCGAATTTTTTGTTAGTTTTTATTTTTTTTACAGTTGGCTTATTTGTATCAGAATTTAAAAAAGGCTAACACTTTGTATTTGGTTAATACATCTCTTAAGTTTCTTATCCATATGCCCTGTCCTGTCCCTCTGCCCCTGTGGTTTCTTTGCTGGAGAGATCAGGTCATTCAACCTGTAAGTTGCTCCAGTCTGAATTTTACTGACTCAGTACCATCCTGTGGTAGCCCTCTGCCTTCCACATTTATGCAAAATTGTTAGGTCACAGAATCTTGAGTTGGAATGACCCATTAATTTAATCTACTTAACACACTCGTTTTAGGGAAGCTGAGGCCCAGAAAGATAGTGTATTAGTGATAAGAATTCAGAGCCCTGAGTTTAAGATCCCAACTTGTCAATATGTAATTGCTGACAAGATGGTAATAGGAACACTAACTTTAAAAAGAATATTAACTATATGAAAGTAAAAATTTATACATATGTATTTCGAATGCTTATTACAAATCATTGCTTAACAAATCATTTTTATTTACTCAATGAAGCAGGTTAGGCATGTATGAAAGATGTGGTCAGCATAAGATTAACTGTACAGTTCTGTGATGCCTACACACAAAAGACCCAAAGCCTTCAGAGGTAATGTAATACTCTCAAGTTCAAACTCTTGGTGATTTAAATAGGTTATTTCTAAGCTTTGTGAAGTGGCAGTATTGTAGCCGATGACGTTTATCTGAGGTGTGATTATTGCTAATTGAAACTTTAAACAGGTTATCTAGAATTTAACTTTATTGTGTTGTACATACCTAATAAATACCAACACTACAAAAAATTCATTGTAGGGCTTTGATATTTTCTGTATGCCTATGAAATTCTTTGTCTAATAGAATGCCTCCAAGAATATTTCCCAAGGAATGAAAATATATCTTACCTCAGTGAATCACAAAAGATGTTATCTATGTTCCATAATAAAAATCCCAATAAAAATAGACCCAACGATGTATAACCTAGTCCTCTAAGCCATGGATAAACCCTGTGAGGAAAACAGAAAAGCAAAATGAAAAATTTCCAAGTAATATCATGATCAGAGCTTGAAGCCATCACTTTCATAAGAAGGAAAGGTTTTTATTAGCACTAAAAGAAAAATCTATATTAAATTCTTTAATGTATGTATGCCTACACACCACAAACACATTTTATAGAAACAGGGTCTTCCTATATTGGCCAGCTGGCCTTGTACTCCTGGGCCCAAGTGATTCTCCTGCTTCAACTTACTAAGTCTGGGTATTTGCCAAATATTTTAAGCCATTAAAAGGTACTGGAAAAAAATGACCCATAAAGACTTTGCTAAGTATTTCAGGAAGGTAATCCATAAGCACCCAACTTTTTTAGTGCCATGGAAGAGACAGGGAGATGGTTGGTTAGAATTAACATGGATTGAGTCACATGCTCTGTTAGGCAATAAGTTACACACAAACTTAAATTTATGTTCATTAAATCACATAATAATATATATTAAGTGCTTATTATGTGCCATACATCGTTTTGAGCCTGTGAAGAGAGTAACAGTGAAGGCAATGTTTCTGATCTCAGTGAACTTATAGTTGGGGGAAGTAAACAAATAAATAAATACATAACTGGTTATGAATGCTTTGCAGAAAAATAAGGCCTGATAAGGGTGGGGTAGAGTGATATGAAGTATTATTTGGATGGGGATTCACACACACATCCGCCCCCCACCAAATCTTCAAATAAACCATTTGAGGCAGGTATTCTTTTTTATTTCACTGTTGAGGAAACTGAAGCGTGCGAGTTAGTCAAAATAACAGCAGCTTATTTATTTTTTATAGCTTTCATGAGGCAAATTGTATACTGTTTAGTGTACTGTATATTTAAGGTATACATCTGGTGAATACATCTATATATACCCATGAAACTACCTCACAATCAAGGTAACAAACATGTATATCACCTCCAAAAGTTTAGCTTGCATTATTTAAAAAAAATTACCATTTATGGTCTTTATTATATGGCTTTTTTCATTTGCTGTTTTGAGATTTATCCATGTTGTTATGTATATCAATACTTCATTCACTTTTATTGCTGAGTTACACTGCATTACACTATGGATATAGCGCGGTTTGTTTATCCAAATGCTGGTGGAGCTGGGCCTGGTGGTGCAAGCCTGTGGTCCCAGGACTTGGGAGACTGAGGCAGGAGGATCGCTGTGAGTTCAAGGCCAGCCTGGGCTACATAATGAGTTCAAGGACAGCCTGGGCTACACAGCGAGACTCTGTCTCGAAAACAAAGCAAAACAAAATAAAAACTGAATGCTGGTGGAATTTTTCTTTCTAGTTTTTAACCATTACAAATAAAGCAGCTATGAACATTCATGATTAAGACCTTGTATAGCAATATGCTTTCATTTCTCTTGGATAAACAGGAGCAGAGTGACTGGGATATATGGCACATGAATATTTGACTTTTTAAGATAATGCCCATTGTTCCCTCCCTTTTGTGGTCCTGAAGATTGAACCCCAAGATGTATTCATTGCCTTGTACACTCTAGGAAAGAGCCCCAGCCCCCTAAAATGTTTTCCTATGTGATGGCGCTAATTTCCATTGCTCACAGCTCCGCGTGAATGTTCCAGTTGTTCCACATCCTCATGAACACTTGCTGTGTCAAATCTTTCCACTTTAGCTGTTCTAGCAGTAGCATTCTACTACTATAGTGCTATTTCACTGTTTTTAATATGCATTTCCCTAATGACTAATATCATTGGCCATGTTTTCATGTACTTATTGCCATCCATATGTCTTCTATGATACAGTGGTTATCTGCTGTATTGAATTGTAAAAGTTCTATATATATTACATATGTAAGTCCTTTGTTGGGGGTGCATATTTTGTGGATATTTTCTCTAAGCCTGTGACTTGCCTTTAATTTTCTGAATAGTCTCTTGAAGAACAAAAATTTGTATTGTTTTTATTTTTTGAGATGAGGTCTTACCTTCCTTGGATTCAAGTCATCCTTTTTCCCAGTTTCCTGATTAGGTGGGACCACCAAATGCTTGCCATTGAGCCTGACTGAAGTCTGTAATTTTGATGAAGTTCAATTTATCAATTTTTATTTTATTTTTCTATTATTCTCAATCACTTAATTACTTACTTTTTTGAGACAGGATCTCACTCTGTAGTTCAGGCTGGCCTTAAATTCACTATGTAGCCTAGGCTGGCCTCGAACTCACAGTAATTTTCCTGCCTCAGCCTCTCAAGTGCTGGGATTATAGGTGTATGCCATCATGCCCAGCTTCCAACCATCAAATTTATCGAAAGGAGATGCTGGTATGATTCTTTTTTTTTTTTCTTTTAAACCAAGAGCATGTATTGGTACATTCTACATACATTGGTCACATTCATTACATTTATTCTGTACCTATACATGGTGCATCTTGGTAAGATGCTGGTATGATTCTTGATTTAGCAGCAACCATTTCGTTTACATATAGTTCTGGTTTTGTTGTTTTGTTCTGTACAGGAACCATAAAGTTTTCTACATTATTCTCAGTCAGGGGTTGCAATACAGTTTCTTTGTGTTCGTGGTAAAATGCACATTGCCCTTCTAGGGTCTGTTTCCTCACCATGGAGAAAAGAGATCTTTTTGGTTCTTTTCAGCGTGGGTGCTTATCTTAAGAGTGAGTACACTTGGGAGCCACTGGGCTTAATGAAGCAGATGAGGCCCAATACTTCCTAAAGCCATGAAGGGCCTCACATTGAAAGGTATTCTTGTTGCTAATGATTTTTATTTTTATAGTTTGTGGGTTTTTTTGGATCCTAATTAACAAATCTTAACAAAGTTTGCAAAAATATATTATCTACCATAACTTTTATAATTTTAGCTTTTACATTCAGGGCTATGATTCACTTTTATTAAATTTTTATTAATTTAATCTTTATAATAGGGCTGGGAATACAGCTCAGGGGTCCTGCACTTGCCTAGCATATGCAAAGCCCTGGATTTAATTTCCAGCACCACAAAAACCAAAATAAAAAAAAACAACAAACCCAAACTAAAGCAAAACTAAAAAAGTTTGTTTTCATGAGAATATGCTATTTTTCTGCAAAATTTGTTGAAAAGATGACCCATTCTCCACTACTTTGGCCTGTTTACTGAAGATGAGAGGGTGCGTTTTTAGATGTTCTATTGATCTTACTTCATCCTTAGTGCCAAGACAGCATTTTCTTAATTGGTGCAGCATAGAGTCACTCACAGTGTTAAGCCCTCTTCTTTTTTGTGCTGGGCAGGGAACCCAGGTTTCATGCATGCTAAGCACACATTCTACTATTGAACTACAACCTGGCCCAAGTCCTCTTTGCTCTTTTTCAAAACTGTTTTAGCTATTCTAGATCCTTTGCATCCCATGTAAATATCAGAATCAGTTTCTTAATTTCATCATATGGAAAAATGTTTTCTCCATATACTGGTAGTTTGGTTGAATACAGAATTATAGGCTGTAATTTTTCCTCAGCAACTTGAGAGCACTGGTCCATCTTCCATTTTCTAATGCTGTTTTGGCAAGTTCAAAGCCATTCTGTTTTCTGACCCTATGGTATGTCCGTCTGCCTCTCTATAAACTCGTCTTCCTTGTTACAGGATTCTGCAACTCTTAAGGATCTATTCCCCCTGTACTGCTCTCTCTGACTTTTTTTTCCATGTTTGTTACGGAGGGGAGGTGGTTCTTGAAATCATCGAAATTTGTTTCTTTCAAACCTCATAGTAAAATGGATACTCCAGGAAGATGTGTCGTGGATATTCTGGTCTTTTGCAAACTCCCTGCACAGAACTGGGACTGTGCCTACTCTGGCTGGAGAGGCATAGAGGAAGTAGTGCTTGGAGTTAATCTGAAAAACTGGCATCACTTGGTCCCTGCACTCAGGCAGCTCCCAAGGGCATGGTGACACCTCAAGAGTACCATCCTTTACAAATTCTCAGAGTCGTCATTTTTTTCTACCTAAAACTGAGCGCTGAATGACCAGTTGCACTGCTATTTTCTTTTACTGGAGAGCAAAACTTTTTTTTTCTGGCCCAGCCCTTCACTCTTTGATGGCACTGGGTTTATATGTATGTGTATATGGTGGTAGGGAAACAGTTCCAGCTGCCCACCTTAAATATGTCAAAAATTATTGTCCGTTTTGAGGCTATTGAAGCTGAAAGTTCTGGTTTCTTGGTATCTTCAAACGCCTTCAAGTCGACTATGATTTAAACTTTCACTTGTCACTCTAGTCTGCAGCTACTTCTTTAGATGTGATGCTCTAAAATTTTCTTTTCTTTTTCTTCCCTTCCTTCCCCACCCCTGTTCTTTTCCCTTCATTCCTTTCTTTTTTCCCAGTACTGGGGATTGAACTCAGGGTCTTTGCACTGAACTGCATTGTAACCCTTTTTATTTTGAGACAGGGTCTCACTGAGTCCCTAAGTGCCCAGGTTGGGCTCAATTTTGTGATCCTTCTGCCTCAGCTTCCCAGAGTGCTGGGAATACAAGTGTGTGCCATCATGCCTGGCTTGGAATTTTCTTTATGTTCCTTTGAGTTTAGCTCGACATTTAAAGGACTGTATTTTACCCAGACTTTTTTAGAATTTCTGTTTATTTTGTCACAGAAGGAACATTTTCCAGTGTCTTCTCACGCATATTTAAAAAACCAAACAGCAGTTTTAAAATTTGTAGTTGATGTAATCCCAGCACTTGGGAAGTTGATTGGAGGACTGATAGGAGTTTGAGGCCAGCCTGGGCTACATAGTGAGTTCAAGGCCAGCCTTGAATGCATAAGAGACCCTGTCTCAAAAAATTTTTTTTTAGTTGATATTTTATATAAGCAAGATACTAGGTTCTAGGGATCATCAAATTAACCAACACTTTAAGAAGCTCACAATGTGGTTAGGTAGACAAGTAAACAATAAACAATGCTAAATGAAATAATCACTAAATAGAGATATAGAAAAAAAGTGGTGGCAAGGCAAATGAAACAAATATGTCTTTATTTCACAAGGTTGCTACTGTTAAGTACTTCTCATTTTCTCTTTTTCTGTGGCACTGGAAATTAAACCCACTGCCATGGCACTGAGCTACATCTCCAGCCCTGTTTATTTATTTATTTATTTAGTGCTACTGGGGACTGAACCCAAGGCCTTCACACTGAGCTACATGCCTAACCCTTTCCTGAGGTGGGGTGAGGAAACACATCTTGTTAAGTCACTAAATTGTCCAAGCTGGGTTTGAATTTGAAAGTCTCCTGTCTCAGACTTCCATAGTACTCCCCACCTTCACCTCCTGGTTTAAAGCCAACTTCTGAGCAAAGAAAATTTCCAGACACATAGAGATATTGTAGGACAAAAAGGTCAATCTACAAGAAGGCACAGCAATTCTATATACCAAACAATAGAGCTGCAGGGGATAAGAAAACTCAGAAAGAAGATGGAGACAAATCCTAAATCATGTTTGGAGACTTTAACACTCCTCTCTCAACGACTGATAGAACTAGATGGAAAATCAACAACAATATGGAAGAACTCAACAATACCATTGTGCATTAAAGAGTTAACTTGGCAGGCTTGGGGAGCACAGACACTGCACATTGCAGAGAAAGGACTGGCCCTTGACAGCTCATGGGAGATAACATCTGATTCCTTGAAAAATTCTGTGCAGTAAAAGACTTTGTATACCTGACACTTTGGGTCATGCCAGGTAGTTTATGCTCATATGACTTACAGTGAACACCAGTTTGTGGTTGCCTGGTGTTCTGGGCCACACTGTTATCAGTTTAATCTCTATATAAACATAACCATTAAGTAGAATAGCTTTACTGAGTTTTATGGTCCTTCTAGTCAAGCACTGAACGTGAGCGTGGTCTTGAGGAACCCTGACATATTAACAGGACCTAGTCAATATTTATAGAAAATTTCTCTCAACAACAGCAGCAGGATACATTTTTTTTGGTGGTACTGGGGTTTGAATCCACGACCTTCACACTGAGCTACACATACCCAGCTCTTTTCATGTTTTATTTTGAGGCGGGGTCTTGCTAAGTCACCTAGACTGGGCTTGCTTAACATTGATCCTCCTGCCTCAGCCTCCCAGAATTCTGGGATTACAGGTGTGCACTATTATGTCCAGCTCAGCATACATATTCTTTTCAAGCAAACATGGAACATATGCCAAGATATCCTTGGCATAAATGTTCTTGGTATAGCTTGGTCCATAAAGCAAACCTCAATAAATTTAAAAGAAATGAAATCATATAGGGTATATTCTCTTAGTATAATGGTATCAAATGAGAAATCAAGAAGAACGTTAACAAGAAAATACCAAACACTTGCATGTTAAACAATATACTTCTAAGTAATCTATAGATCCAGAAAAAAAATCTCATGGGACATTAAAAAATACATTTTTATACGTGTGTGTGTGTGTGTGTGTGTATAGAGAGAGAGAGAGAGAGAGAGAGAGAGGGAGAGCTTACTGAAAATTAAAATACAATGAAATTGTGCTATGTAACTAAAGCAGTTCCGAGAAGTAAATTTATAGTACACAAAATGTCATGAGGAATGTGGAAAACCTGAAATCAATAATATAAACTTCTATTTTAAGAACTTGGAAGTAGAAGAACAAAACAAGCCCATAGCAAGCAACAGGAAGGAAATAATAAAGAGGAGAAATTAGTGAAACTGAAAAGATGAAAAATACAGTCAAACAAAAATGGTTCTTTTTAAAGAGTAATAAGATTTGAGACATATTTAGCAAGGTTGATGAGACAAAGGGAGAACACATCACCAATTATCAGGAATGAAACAGAATGTCACTAACAGAACCCGAAGACTATCCTTATTAACTCTTCTGTGAATCAAAAGAAAACAGACAAAGACATGAGCAGATATTTCACCAAAGAGGATATATTAATGATAAATAAGCATATCAAGGTATGTTCAACACCTAACCACTAGGGAAACGCAAAGTATAGGAGAGTAGTACACATCTATTAGAATTGCTGAAAAAAAAAATGGTGACAATAAATGCTGGTGAGGATGCAGAGAGACTGGATCACCCAGACATTCCTGGTGGAAATGTAAAAATGATAGAGCTGCTCTAGAAAAAGTTCAGTAGTTTTCAGAAAAACTTAAAAAATACAGTTTCTATACAACCTAGCAATTCTACCATGGGCTTTTATTCCAGAAAACTGAAAACCTGTTTCCGCACAAAAACATATAGATGTTTACAGCAGCTTTATTTATAATTCCCAAACTGTAAATAATCTAGATGTTACCCTATAGGTGAATGGTTAAACTGTGATACCATAAAATACTACTCAACAATAGAAAGGAATGAACTATTGATATATTCAGCAATCTGGATTAATCTCCAGGGAATTATGCTGAGTTCAAAAACAATATGAAAGGATATAATACTATACGACTACGTTTACATAATATTCTTGAAATTACAAAACTATAAAAATGAAGGCCAGATTAGTAATTGCCAGGGGTTGGGAACAGGACAGAGAGTGAAGGGTGGGTGCAAGGTGAGGTGGGAGAGAAGTTGCTGTGGCTATAAAAGGGCAACACAAAGATCCTTACAGTGATGGAAATATTTTGTATCTTGATTGTATCAATGTCAAATCCTGGTTAGGATATTGTACTATAGTTTTGTAAAATGTTACCATAGGAGAATATTGGTAAAGGGTACAGAGGATCTCTATTATTTATTGCAAATGCATGCATTTCTACAATTATCTCAAAATGAAAAGTTTATTTAAAAGAGAAAACCAACAAATAAAAAAAGAACAAACAAGCAAATCATACTACTTACTTACTGAGGAAATGCTGTCTGGCCAGGATCTATGTAAGGTACCCTCATGAATGTTATTTCTTATTTCATTTCTGTGAATTCCTATTAAAGATTATAGCCATTTCCGAAATGATGTATCATGGAACCCTATTTCTTTGTGACATTAATACCTTTCTTTGAGAAGTGTTATATAAAACTGATTCCCTAGTAGGTTCAGAAAGATTAACAACAAAAATATTTTTTAACTATAGGATTGTTCAAAGTCTAATATCCTAGTTAATGTCATATACAAAAGGATGCCATCATACACAGCTTTCCTCCAGTTTCTTTAATTTTCAGACTCCCATCTTCACATGACACCCAATAAAAATGCCCAAGAAACTAGCATTCCATATATAACAAGCAATGTCAAGTTATAGATTTCTATCAACATCTCTGCTGGATTTGGGTTTTATATGTTACTTCAGTTCAGGCTAAAGACTTGCTGTTATGAAGTCTAAAAATACTTTAATCACAGTGTTGATGGATGATGAATCAGGCTACTTACCATGTAACAATATAAACAGATCGAAGTACTAATGTAAAGACCAACATTCCATACATGACCTGAACAAGAAAGAAAAACAAAGTCAGTACCATCATTATTCTTTGGCAACGGAAGTGTATTTTGCCATCAAAATTAGCACTTTCAACTAAATGCAAACATCTATTACCTCTTATTGCATGTTTTTGGAACACAGAAATTTTATTTTGCAAAATGATGTACTTTGCTTCTGTAACATTGTTTTATTTTAACCCATAACAACTCAGCCGACAGCAAAGGGGAAAAAGGTCTCCAGTGATATGTACATATATTTTGATTTGAAAAATAAAATATTTTGGAGTTGCATACTTGATTTCCTACTGTTGTCCTTTATTTGTTATAGTGTGTTGAAATTACAGTGAAAACATTTTAATCATGGTAATTCACAAACTTAAATTAAAAAAGAAGGTATCACACACTCCCAGGAATTCTGCATCATTGCCATTTCCTTAGCAATAACTTAAATTTCTCCATTTTCTAATTTATTCACTTGCTGTTGTATATGATAATACAGATTCTGTTCTGTCTCCTACCATGTTTTGAAGGAAGTTTGCTTTCACTGGACTCTCATCCTTATTACGTAAAGTATTCAGGGAACTAATCTCTGCTTCCTAAGACAGCAGATGAAAGCAATTGTCCTGGTAGATTCTGGTTTATCAGGCCCTGCCCTATGTCTCATCCATATGGCAGGTTGCAGGTTTGATGGCTTCCATCACAAAAAAGTAATTTTCAGGATGTGTCAGTAAAGTTTATCAGGCAGACTATAAAGCACACACTCAAAGAAAATAGAATGTGAGCCCTCAGAAGAGAGATGCCTTTCATTAATTTTTTTTAGACAGGGTTTCTTTATATAGTTCTGGTTGGGCTTGAACTCACTATGTGGCCCAGGCTGCCCTTGAACTTGTGGTGATCCTCCTGCCTCAGTCTCCCAAATGGTGGCATTACAAGCATGCATGACTACACTTGGCTCATTACATTTTAAGAGGGGAGGGAAAGGGGATGAAACAAAAGTTAAGATGTGTTATGTACATGTAACAACTCCCTACAAGGAGTCATTATGTATTGCAAACATGTCCTAATAAAAATAAAACAGTAAAAAACTGCAATTACATAATTAAGTTATGCTAAGTTCTGAGGAAAAATTAATAGTCTATTTATTAAAAATATCATAAGTTTAACACCAATTTAAATTATGAACGGTTACATGAAATTTTAAATATCTGCCAAAACCTGAAGAAATGGTAGTTCCCTAGCTCTTCTCCTTCTCCTTAGCTTCATTTTGAACAAAACTGTTTCCCATTTTACATGAATATAAATGTCAACTCTTTTTAATTCTTCTGTTTTAGGTCTCTTCATATGGATCTTTTCCCTGTACTCTTTTTCTCATACTTAGTCTCTAAAGAAAGAGGTGCATTTCTTCTTGATCAAGATTAATCTATTCTCCTATACTCTTTGTTCCCACAGCTTCCTAGATTTGGGTCCTCTTTCTCTTCTATATTGAGCATCAGATGGGTATTACTACCTAAAAAATTGATCCCAGTGGAAGCATTTAGCTTTTAAACATGTGAAATATTAAATACAAAAAAAACAGGTGGGAAAGTACCACTGAGGCAGGAGATAGCGAAGGAAACTGGTTGCAAGAAAGAAGAGAGAGCCCTGCCTTGGAGACTCTTTCTAGGCTAGACATACCTTCTGAGTTAAACACTATTAGCTCAGGACCAGGATATCCAGGTCTAAATACAATGGGAGAAAGTATCCAGGCAACATATCCAGGAAGGTAACTGATGGATTAGAGTATGAAAATGACTAAAAAGTTACTGTTTTCTAAAGTGGTTATACCTGTTTATTTTCCAGCCAACATGTGTATGTTTCTTTTGTTCCACATACATACAACTTCTCTTCATTTTTTTCAATTCAACAATTTTATTTTTCTTGCCTAACGGGATAGACCAGTACTTTCAAGAACGGAACTGGAATAAAAGACACTGTGATCTCATGCCTAATCTCAAATGGAAAGCTACAATAGTTCACTATTACGTGTAATGTTGCTATAGTTTTTGTTGTTGTTGTTTTATTGTGCTGGGTATCAAGCTCTGGGCCTCACACATGTTAACCATATTCTCTATGACTGAGCGAAACCCCCAGGTCTGCTACAGGTATTTTAAAATAATCATTATCAGATTAACAAAACCCCTTCTAATTTTAGTTTGTTAAGAAATTTTAAAAAATCATAAATTGAATGACTTTTTTCTGCATTGCTTAATTATTTTTGTCCTTTAATCTTTCTTTTTTTTTTTCTTTTTTGGTGCTCGGGATCGAACTCAGGGACTTATGCTTGCAAGGCAAGCACTCTAACCACTGAGCTAAATCCCCAGCTCCTGTCCTTCAATCTTTCAATAGGACATTCTACTATTGATTGATAGTCTGACCTTTGTTTTTCTTTTTATTTAAAGACAGGGTCTTGGTATGTTGCCTAGGGTGGCCTGAAATTCCTGGACTCACATGATCCTTCTGCCCTAGTCTCCTAAATAGCTGGGACAACAGGTACATACCACCACAAATGACAGTAATATATTTTAAAATGAGGAAGTGCCTTTGGCTTAGTTCTTCTTTCTCAAGATTGTTTAGGCTATTTTTGGTTTTTTTCTGGTTTCACATGAGTGTTAGAATTTTATTTCTATTTTTGTAGAAAATGCCTTTGGAATTTTTATTGGGACTGCACTGAATTTATAGATCACCTTGGAAAGTATAAACTTAATATGTCTTCTAACTCATGAGCAAAGGATGTCTCTCAATGTGTATGTCTTAATTTCTTTTACTGATGTTTTATATACATATTTATAACCTACTCAGTTTATTCCAAGATTTTTTTGGTTTTAGTATTATAAATGGTATTATTTTCCTATCTTCCTTTTCAAATAGTTTACTGTTACCCTATAGGAATCTGATTGGTATAAAATTTTTTTTATTTTGTGAAAAATAAAATTTCATAATCAAATAAGACAATAATAATAATGACACTGTGTATCATTATCTTCAAAGTAGTTACTCAGAGTATAAGACAAACCAAAAAGATTTCTTACAAAAAAGAAACAAATAATAATACAAATCTTTCTTTTCAACAAGCTAAGATAAACTAGTAGGAATGTAACTGATTTTTGTATGTTGGTTTTGTATCCTACAACTGTACAGAATTCATTTATCAGTTCTAATAGTTATTTTGCAGGGTCTTTAGGTTTTTTACAAGTGTGTGCCATCACACCCAGCTTCGTTATGATTCAATTTAAAATGTTTTCTAACATCTACAATTTCTTTGATCTATGGACTATTGAAAATTATACTAACAATTTCAATATAATTACAGTACATTCAGAAATTATATTCTGATTCTAATCCTTTGAAATGTGTTGACTTGCTTTATGGCTCAAATATATATACAGTATATTTTTCTCTTGTAAATAAATGTTTTCCAAATATTTGGAAAAAATGTGTTTTTGCAATCATTGGGTGCAGTCCCCACATTCCCCACTTCCCATACCCCTAGTACTGGGGGGTGGGCTTCACAATGGGTAACATCCTCAGCCCATTTTTGAGACAAGGTAATAATTATTACATCATATATCTTTAACTTTAATGTAGTTACTCAGAGCACAAGACCAAAAAGATTCTTATAAAAAAGAAACAATAATGTAAAACTTTGTTTTCAACAAACTAAACTAGTAGTATAAATAAAACAATCAGCATATAAATTGAAATATTTTAAAAACAACAGAAATTATAATTTGGGGAAGTATTTAAATTTCTTCTTACTTATTTATCTCTCTTCTATTTTGTCTTTTTTTGAGTTCTTCACATATTCTTGATATTAGTCTTCTGTCTGTGGAATAGCTGGTAAAATTTTTTTCCCACTCTGTAGATTGTCTCTTCACTCTGTGGTTGTTTCCTTTGCTGTGCAGAAGCTTTTTAATTTGATATGACCCCATTTGTTAGTTCCTGGCATTACTTTTTTCTTATTCTGTTGTTTCTATTATTCTATTATTTCTTTCAAGGTGTTCTATACAGAACCTCCTTGCCTATACCTATGTCTTCAAGAGTTTTATCTATTTTATCTTCCAGCAGATTAAGTGTTTCTGTTTTAACATCTAGATCTTTGATCCATTTTGATTTTAGTTGGGTACATGGTGAGATATATAGGTCTTGACTCAATTTTCTGCATGTGGATATCCAATTTTCCCAGCGCCATTTATTAAAGAGGGTATTTTTTCTCCAATGTATGTTAGATAAAATAGCTGTATGTGCCTAGGGTTGTTTCTGCTTCCTCTATTCTGTTGCATTCATCCACATGCCTGTTTTTGTGCCAGTACCATGCTATTTTAATCACCA
Source organism: Hystrix cristata (assembly GCA_004026905.1). Classification (NCBI taxonomy): domain Eukaryota; kingdom Metazoa; phylum Chordata; class Mammalia; order Rodentia; family Hystricidae; genus Hystrix; species Hystrix cristata. The sequence continues at coordinate 20,928 of PVJO010010785.1, read as the reverse complement.
TAGCTTTATAGTGTAACTTCAAGTCTGCAATTGTGATACCACCTGCTTTGCTTTCATTACCCAGGATTAGTTTTGCTATTCTGGGTCTCTTCTGATTCCATATAAATTTTAGGATTGTTTGCTCTGGCTCTGTGAAAAATGATGTTGATATTTTGAGTGGGAATCCATTAAATCTATATATCAGTTTTGGAAGTATAGCTATTTTGATTATACCAGTTCTGTCTAACGAGCAACAGTATATTTTTCCATTTTCTGATGTCCTCAGTTTCTTTTTTCAGTCTGATGTCATTGCAGAGGTCTTTCCCTTCCTTAGGTTAACAGTTAAGTGTTTAATTTTTTGATGTTGTAGTGAATATTGTTTTCCTAATTTCTTTTTCCATGATGTAATAATTATTGCTTTCTCTTTATTATTTGGTTAATAGATTGTTTTTTTCATAAAAAATAAAAAGGCAGAGTCAATTACAAATAAATGCTTCTCACAGAGTTTTATCAAGGAAGAGAAGCTCAATATACCTACTTGATTTAAAATTATTTATTACATATTATTTCATTTGTTTTTTGAGACAGGCTCTCACTGTGTCATTCAGGTTGGTCTTGAACTCATTATGTAGCCCTGGTTAGCCTCGAACTCTCAGCGATCCTCATGCCTCAGCCTTCCACTTGTTGGGATTGCAGATGTGCGCTAGCCAGTAACTTCTTAACCATTTTTGCATCTGTGTTCATTAGAGGAATTGGCCTGTAGTTCTCATGTTGGTTGGATCTTTGGTTTCAGGATCAGGATAATGTTAGCTTCTGAGATTGATTTTAGAAGTACTCCTTCCCTCTCAATTTCATTAAAAAGTCTGAGGAGTACTGGTGTTAGATCTTCCCTGAAGTTCATGTAGAATTCAGCTGTGAATCTAACAGGTCCTGGTTTTTCTTAGTTGGTAGTTTTTTTTTTTTTTCTTTCTTAATTACTGTTAAAATTTCATTGCCTGTTACTGGATTGTTCAAGATTTTTAAGTCTTCTTGGTTCAGTTTTGAAAATTCATGTGTATCTAGGAATTTCTCCATTTCTTCTGCATTCTTTAATTGTTTGGCATAACTGTGAAGTAGTTGCTAATAATTTTCTGGATTTTGACAGTGTCCGCTCTGATTTCATCTTTTTTATTTCTAATTGTACTTTGCCTTTTCCTTCCCTTTTTGGGGTAAGATTGACTAAAGGTTTGTCTATTTTATTTATTCTAAGAACCAGCTCTTCAATTCTTTGAATTGTTGTTTTTTTAGTCTCCATTTCATCAATTTCTGCTCTAATCTTTCATTTCCTTCCTTGTACAAGCTCTAGGTTTGGATTGTTCTTGTTTTTCTAAGACCTTAAGATGCATCATTAGATTATTTATTTGGGCTTGTTCTGATTTTCCAACGTGGGTATTCACTGCTTTAAACTTCCCTTATAGGACTGCTTTCATTAAGTTCCAAAGTCCTGGTATGTTGTACTGGCGTTATCATTTAATTACAGTAATTGTCTTATTTTTTCCTTAATTTCTTCTATAACCCATTGATTATTCAGTTTGTCTTTTCTAGATCATAATATCACAAAAAGACTTCTTTTGTGTATAAGTGCACGATGCTCCCTGTTTTTTTTTTTTTCCTGCTTTTAAGAGCAATGCTGCATCTGAATTACTAAGTATTAACAGCCAGCTGGACCTGGCCACTGGTTGTCCCAAGTACTTCCTATTATACTTGGTCCTGTAGCTATCTTTGCAACCTCTTTTGTACCTCTCTCTCTTTTTTTTTTTTTTCCTTTTTTTCCTTTTTTACCTTTTTTTTTTTTTTTTTTTTCCTTCTCCCTTTTTTTTTCAGTACTAGAGGATTGAACTCAGCCTTGTGTATGCTGGGCAAGCACTCTTATCGCCGAGCTATACTCCACTCCCAGCCCACAATCTCTGTTTGTTTATTTATTAATGGTACTGGGGATTGAACACCTGGCCTCTGCACTGAGCTACATACAGCCCAAGCCATTTTTATTTTGACATAGGGTCTTGCTAAATTGCCCAGGCTGGGTTCCAATTTACAAACCTCCTGCCTCAGCCTCCCAGAGTGCTGAGATTAAAGGCGTGCAGCACCACACCTGAAACCTGTTTTAAATACTTAACTAATTTCTTAGGACATTTTCAAAACTGTATGTGCATATAATTTCCTAGAAAAGGAAAACACAAAGCAGTCAGGTACTGACAATCATATGGATAATAAGTTTTAAAAAATTACCTGATGAAACACAGGCTCTTTTACCTTAAGATAAACCTGTAAGATATTAGAAGAAATACATGTGAATGACATATATCACGGTAGGAGGAGGAGTATTCTAACTACTCTGCAAATTCTAAACCTCTCCCGTTCCATTCATCCCACTTGGACCTGACTCTAGCCACATAAAAACCAATCAGATTAGGTGGCATGCCACAGGAGGGCCAGGACCTACTGGTGACTCTTAGGCAGTGTTAGCCCTGACATGGTAAATTAAATATTTCAAACTTGCTTTGGCCTTTTTGACTTCTGTATCACCATTAAAGGAGGAGAGGAGGCATGGATACTAATGAGGGATGAAGATGTTGACAGTCCCTGTCCCAGATCTGTTCCACAGTAGCAAGAATACTGGGCTTATAGTGAGGCAGCCACTTAAATGCTACATGCATTGAGCAAAAGACTCATTTTTCTTTATCTGGAAAATGGAGAATAATAGTGGTAAGGAATGATAAGCTAAAATATACGAAAGTGTATAGCACACAGATGTACCTCAGTTACTCACCTAGATGCATCTCAGTTACACAAACCCTGGTTTATGCTTCAATGTCACGTGGGCAATTAAGTTTCGGGCTTCTATATCTTTAAACATGCTGTTCTTTACTTTGCTCAGAAATCCTCCCCCACTGGGAAATACTCATATGTTAAGATTCAGCTCTAAATATACTCTTTCTTGAAGCCTTTTCTGATTCCTTCTCTGTACACTAGAAGCAATCATTCATCTTCTTTTCTACTGTCACTGTCCATGTATAAACTTTATGGCATTAATTAGTTTTCTTTCCTCTACAAAACAATCTCTTTGATAGCAAGGAATGGGTTTAGATAGCTCTACATTCCATTTAATATAGTGATCTAGTAAGGTTTTTCTATAATTTTAACATTTGGCTACAAAGTTTATTTCTGGACTAAGTTTCTCACTACAAAAAAAAATCACATTATTTCCTTTACATAGTTATAGTGCTTTGAAAATATGATGTGTCTGAGACATTATATATTGTAACTCTAAACTCGGTAAAATCTGTTTTACCGAGAGTAAAAATGCATTAGAAATGCTTCTAATCTCTGAACTCCTTATTTCAAAATACTAATTTCTGGGAGCATGCCTATAAAAGACACTTTTCTCTTAAGGCAAAGAATTACAGAGTCCTTATGATGTGCCAAGTATTAACTTTCACAACTAATATGAAATGTATACTATTATTATCTTCATTTTACAGATAAGTAACTTGCCCAAGGTTCCACAGTTACTAGGTAACACTGTTAGATCCAATGTCCTAGCTGACTGACCCTAATGCCTGTTTCTAACTATGTCATCTCTTACTTTACAAAGGGGTCTAGTTTTTGCCACTAATTCTCTTTATAGACTTGGTTGTCAAGACAAGTCACTAACACTCTCTAGACTTTATTCTCTTTTTAAAAATGGGGTTACGAGACTTCCTAATGGCCTACACTATTTCTGTGTCAGTTCATCTATCCTCACATTTCTAGTGGCACCTACATTGTGCCAACCCGCAAATCTACATCTTTAGTCCAGTTTACTTTAAGCCTCAGGTGCTACTGCTGGACACCTCGGGCGCAACACATTCTAAGTTGAATTTACTTGCCCCTATGCCATGACACAGATTTACTCATTATCTTTCCCAAAAAAACTGCTCATCTTCTAAGTGTCCCATCATACCTAATGACATATGGTGTATGCTGACAGCTGGGCCATAAACTGAGCAGCCATTCTGATAACTTCTAATTACCCCTAATTCCACACCCTCTAAGACTGCTCCCCACCTACCATATGCTTCATCTGTATAAAACCTTTCCCAGTTCCACCAGCAGTGATGACTTAATGGGTCAATAAATATACGGTGCTCAGTACAACATCTGGCACATAGTTAAGTAATTAATTCATCATGTAATAAGTAATTCATTATGTATAAGTAATTCATTATGTTGTTCCAAGGGTTTAGGCCTCTGAACACGTAAATGACTATTTAAATGTTTCAGGGGCCAGACAAACTCTTAATCATCAATTAAAATCTCACTTAAAGTGTCTCCTTTCTGAAACTTTCTTTGGCCTATTTTTTAAAAAAATTTAAACTGATAAATAAAAACGTAAGTCACACATATTTATGAAATATCATGTATGCCCAAGCAGTCTTGACTGACCCTCTATTATCTCATCATCACACAGCTTTTACCTCTATTACTCTAATTACCTTTTGATGTAGTTCTTTGTTTACATGTTTAACTTTCCTAACAGAATGAACTCCTCATAGATAGCAACTGCTTTTTAGTCACCTTTGTATTTCTAGTGCCTGACACATAGGTTTTTAATAAATGTTGGTTGAAACGATGTTTTCTTAATACAAAATGCAATTCATTTGAAGGAAAAAAGCACTAGAGTAGGATCAAAACTGACTGGTGACCTCAACTTATTAGGAAAAGATTAACCATTAAAAGATTAATCACACTAGGCGTGATGGAGCAAAGTTAATCTCTTGTTTTTAACAAACAGGAGGTAACAGGCACATCCATGAGAAAAGTTACTTTTTTTCAACTGCTACTAAATATTTGCTTTTCGCCTTTATCTCCTCGAAAAAAAATTAAAATATTAAAAAAATTTAAAATATTTCAACTACAGAGAAAATAACACTTGAAAAGGAGACAAAGGAATGATCTCTAAAAATCAGATATTACAGTTGTACATAGAAACATTTCAGTTTGAAGAGCTTGAAGCAACAGGATGTAAAATGTGCTGAACTCCACAAATGGCAAATTCACATGCTTAATCTGTTATAGACAAAGTATGACTTACTGTGGTTACTATTAAACTGAATAGAACTAAGGTAAAAATCAGATGGTAGTTTACTGAGTTCTTTGTCTTGAAGCATTCAAACCTTAAAAAAAGGGAGAAAGAAACTTTCTTTAGTATAACTAGGAACATAAATAGAATACTGCCTTACCACTTGCTCACATGCCTGTGCAGCTAGTGATACCCATCATTCTTCCCATCCATGTTCTTATCTTAGAAACCTTGCACTGCCTATAGCCTTCAAGAATTTGGAGGGGCCAAGGGTAGACATCTGACTTAGCCAGGATAGTGAGAGGCTCTCTCCTGAAAGTCTGAAGTTCAGAAGCCATAGAATAAATCAATTAAGTATAGAATTACGAATCAGACAGACTCGAGATCTGAGGCTGATAGTAGGGAGTAACCAAACTGAAGAATCAAGTGGATGAATGATCACAGAAGTAATCTGCAGAGAGGGAAGAATAAAGTAGACACAAAGACTTGAAGCCAAGTGGAGAGGAAGGAATAGAGAAAAGAGGAAGGGAGGAAGAAGCTGTCTTCCTAGTTCTATTGAGGTGAGACTATACTTTCTGTTATTGGGTTTTGTATAATTTTCTCATGTCCTTAACAAAAAACAAATCTCTTTTAAGCTAATCTGACTAAGTTTCTATTGTAACTAATGATCACTAACTAAATAAAATTATTTTTTGATAAGCAGCTGGCTTTGTCTTTTTACATAAACCAGTAACATAATTGTTTGTTATCATTATCAAGCATTACGTACTGTACATTAGTGTATGTGGATACACACATGACTGCCAGCACAAAAGGTCTGTTTATATCAGCATCACCACAAATACTTGATTAATGTATTATGCTACAACATTACAATGGCTATGAAATTGCTAGGTGATAGGAATTGTTCAGCTCCATTATAATCTTATGGGGTAATCATAGTATATATGATCCATTGTAGACTGAAACACAGTTACAATGAATACTATATCATAATCTTATTATCATTATCAAGAACATTTGTATAATTTTTTCCTATCGTCTATCTCTTATTTTCCTCTTTATTTATATTTGGATTTCTCATGTAAGAGAAATCATGCAATATTTAAACTTGTGTGTCTGACTTATTTCAGTTAACATTATGGTCTCAAGGTGAATCCATTTTCCTATAAATGACTCAAGTTTATCTTTCCTGGCCGAGTAGTACTTCATTCTGCATAAATGCCACATTTTTAAAATCTATTCATCTGTTGATAGACATGTAGGCTGCTTCTCAGATTTAGCTATTGTGAATTGTGCTGCTATGAACATGGGTATACATGTGTTACTGTAATATGATATCCTTAACTCTTTCAGGAAGATATCTAGAAGGAGAATAAAACTATTTTTAAAAATCACTCTGTTATAATTGTCTCTTAACTGTCTCCCCACTGAGATTGGAAATTTGGTGTGTGCAGGGATACAATCTACTAGTTTTCATTTATCTAGTCATTAGGATAGTGCCTGATGAACAGGAGATAGTAAATGAAGAAATATAAACAAATAATTGGTCATCTGTAAATACCCAGCCTTTGAGGTCTGTGTCATGGTATAGGCAACAGGAGTGTTCTTTCAGTTTACTAACTAGTTGTGGGAATTGGACTTACCTTTTATTTCCTTATCTGTAACAATCTAGTTGAAATAATTTAAAAATTCTCTTTTACTTTTAAATTCTGTGACTTTATGACTTAGAATATGATGAAAGTGTTAGGTGGGATATGTGTTTTTTACCTTCGAGTCATGAAAGGCAATGGAAAAAATTACGTGAGATATTTGTGAATTATAGTTATCCTTTTCATTACGTCTATAATTTAGAGATTTCTGTTTAGCATTTCAAATGTCCTCAAAGCAGGTTATTTGTTAAGAAAGCAATGGTCTTTAGGAGGCCTGGCTTGTATTTCTTACTGGGGTAATCTTACTTTATTATATATCGTCACTGTTTAATTAGTACCCTTATTTAGACAGTAAATTCTTTGATTCTTTGTTTCTATAGAATCCAAGATCATACACCAAGGGCCTTTATGTGCTTCATACATATATATATATATATATATATATATATTCATAATATATTAGGTTTAAATATGGTTAGAAGTCTAGACTACTTTGTCTAGACTTGATATGTCCAAAGAATATTCTAATGAATCAACAGAAAAAAAATCAATATGTATGTAGTTATCACTATGTACATCTAAAATGTACCATTAAAATACACTTTAAAAAAATCAATATGCAAAACTAGCAAGGTCATGGAATAAAAAGATGAATACTCAAAAAGCAACTGTATTTCCAAGTGCTAGCAATGAACAATTGGAAGACAAAGTTAAAAAAAATTTTTTTTCAGTGAGGGTTATTGAACCCAGGGTCTTATGCATGCTAGGCAAGTGCTCCAACCCTGAGCTATGCACCTATCTTCAAAATACAATACCATTTAAAATAGCACCCCAAATCATGAAAAACCTAGGGTTGAATGTAATAAAGTATGTGGAAGACCTATGCACTGAAAACCATAAACATCACTGAGAGAATTAAAGAAAACCTAAATAAATGGAAATTTATGCCACATTCATGGTTTAGAAGACTTAAAAATTGTTAAGATTATTAATTGTGTTGATTAGTTTATAGAATCAATATAGTGACAATCAATATTCCAGCAGACTGTTTTGGTAGAAATGATGTGATGATTCTAAAATTAATGTAAAAATGTGTAGGACATAGAACTTCCAAAGCTCTATTTGAAAAAGAACAAAACTGGGGGATTTATTCTGACTTCAAGATTTGCTAACGACATGAGGAAACACACAGAGATCAACAGAATAGAGAAAAAAGTGCCAAACAGGGCCTGGTGGCCACATCTGTAATCCCAGCACTCTGGGAGGCTAAGGCAGCAGGATTCAAAGTGTTTCAGTTACTTCTCACAGTGCTGAGACGAAATACCCAAACCCAAAGTTAAAGGAGGAAAGGTTTACTTGGTTCACAGTTTGTAGAGGTTTCAGTCCATAATCAACTGGCTCCAAGGTCAGGGTGGCATGGGAGAGAGGCATTGCAGAGGAGAAACAGTTCATGGCAGGCAGAAAGTAGCAAAGCAAAGGGCCCTAGCAGCTTCCTTTTGCCACTTTTATATTCTATCTAGGCTATCCGGATTAGGGTGGGGGACAAACCAATCGGTGGGCTACTTTAGGAATTACACACCCTTAATCCCAGCATCCATAATCCTAGCATTGTACCATGAATCAATCACACACTCCAGATCTAGCCACCTCTGAGAAAGCCCCACCTATGACTGCATGGAGCGTTGAGGGGACATCTAAACACAAGCCATAACATCAAGTTTGAGCTTAGTTTAGGTAATTTAGCAAGACCCTGTTTCAAAATAAAAAATAAAAAAAGCACTAGGGATGTAGCTCAGTGTTCCCTGGGTTCAATCTCTAGTACCATGAAAAAAAAAGTCACAGACTAAGAAAACAATTTAAAATACAAATATCTGGTATTGGAAAGGACTTGAACCCAAAACATATAAAGAACTTGTACAATTCAATAAGAAAAGAAACTGAATTTAAAAAAAAAAGGCAAAAGATGTGAACAGATCTTTCTTAACATAAGACACAGAAATGGCCAGTTAACACATGAAAAGTTGGGCAAAATCATTGGTCCTTGAGGAAATCCATATTAATAGGAACAATGGGAAGGTCTACTCTTGGGCCCAAACTCATAACCAGTTATCTATTAAAAGTATGGTGTGTACTCTTTTGTATCCCCTCACTCTCGCAAACAAAGTTACGGACCTCAAAAGCCAGATGTACGATTAAAGCTAGGATGTCCTCTCCATAGTGCCTCCAACAATAAACTAGATTGTAAAATAAAACATGGATCATCACAGAGAGACAGAGGCCAAACTCAATCCCTGGATTTAATCTGCTTGCTACTCATGAAAAGCTTAATTTGTGTTTTCTTCTGAGGCAGTCAGGGTCTTAAAAAGTGCTTTTGCTAAAGACAAGTTATTGTTCACTAAGGTATTCAGATGCCCAGTGGGTAACTAAAAGCTGGATAAAATCTTTGCCTTTATTATGTATTTGTCTCCTTTATTACCTTAAACCTTTGGGTCAGATTGCTGCTCAGGTCTGCATATAGGTACATTAATCTTTTAGGTAATATCTGTCTAAAAACTGGCAATATGAGGTATTTATATAGTGTATCGTGTCTGCCTTCAAGACTGAGGACATCAAAGTAAGAGATTAACAGGGACATTCAACTATCAATGGGTGCCTAAAAGTCTCTAGTCACTGACTTAAACCTATGGTTGTCTTGAACTCTGGCAGAGCCTTGGCAAAACTAGACTGCAAGTAGAACCAATAATCTCATGGAGACTGGGTTAGGTTGCCTTCTCCAATGATAAGCACTTCTCTGGAGCCATCTTACAAAACCAAAACTGACATAATAATCAGCCAAACTACCCCACACAACACCACAGAAGCTGGTCCCTTTCCTTTGCTGACAGGTTAGTCTGGTCTTCTCCATCACAGTTGCACCTCCTTCATCTCCTTAGGGCAAGTCCCTTCTTCATTTTCTCCTACTTTACAACTCTGCCTAATAAATCAAGCTATGTGTCTCACTGATGCATCCTAAAATTCCTTTCTGTGGTAAGTAAGTAATTTCTCTGGGCTGAGTTGATATCTCTAATTCCTCTTTAGAGAGGCCTCCTAGGACCCCATCCAATGATACTATGATCTCTATTTTTACAAGTGAAAAAACTGAAAGATTAAGTGACTTACTAGGGTCATACAGTTAGTGGCAGAATTAGGTATTAAACTAAACATCTTTACTTTCTAAGTAGAACCCTACTGTTCCCTGAGAGTTTACTGACACCATTATATGAGGTATGACAGAAAAATACACTGAAAGTTTAAATTAAAAAATTATTACAGTAAAAGACATATTGCCATTAATCCCCTCAAAATACTCCCCATTCCTTTGAACATACTTATCCCATCATTCTTGCTGCTTTCTGAAGCAGTTTGGGAAGTCCCCTTTTGCTGCCCTGATGTCTGGAATGGATTGAAAACTTTTAACTTTCATAGTCATTTTGATTTGGGGGAAGAGCCAGAAGTCACATGGTGCCAGATCCAGTGAATGGTGGATGAGAACACTACGATGCTTTCTGTTGGATGGCATTTAGCAGCAGTATTTATCATATTTTTTATCCTACCTTGTAAAGAAACTCATGAGAGATGACTTCTAGGACTGGTTCAGAAAGTAGCAAAAATAATGGGCTAAGTGTGTTCAAAGTAAGGGGGAGTATTTTGAGGGGGACCAGTGGTAATGTCTCTTTTACTGTAATACATTAAAAAAAATTTAAACATTCACTGGGTGTAATGGAACACACCTGTAATCCCAGCATGAGGCTGAAGCAGGACAGCTGCATGTCTGAGGCCAGCCTGGGCTACACAGTGAATTTGAGGCCAGCCGGAATTACACAGCAAGACTCTGTCTCAAAAAAAATTTATTATCTGTCCTTTATTTTAAAAAGAGAAGGAAAGAAAAAAAGATATTGCAATCCAGTGCAGACAATGTATCTAAAAGTCTACTCTGACAGTACAACTGTCTTACACATTTCGTATGTTCTTAGGCCTACTGGCCTGGTTTTCAATCTGTATATATGATAATTAACTTTATAAGGCTTTATAAAATAAATAAATGAATCTGATGCTGGAAAAATAAAAGGAGGTAGAGGGACGGGGGAAAAGGAAGGAAACTGGAATGTGTTATTTACATGTACCAATCCTCTATAGTGATGGTAATCATTATGTAATGCAAACACTTACTAATAAAAGTAAAAAAAAAGAAAAAAATTTAAACATTCGCCGTGTATTTTGATCACATGGCTATCTTCCTCCTCCCAAATATGGTTATCATTGCTAGCTCAAGAATATTTTCTGCTAAAATTAGAACAGAATAGTTTAAAAGAGTATCAAAAGGAACTCATTTCAAAGGAAACAAAGATTTTGTAAATAAGGAGGGAGGAGAGGGCGAAGGGAGGGGAGGGGAACGGAAAAAAAGCAGCAGCAAGATATATCATGTACAGGTAAAAATCCCCTATGATGAATGTTATCACTACGTTACATCTAAAATGTACCATTGAGATAAAAGGAAAAAAACCCCAAAATACCAAAAGGAACTCATTTGAAATTTTTTAGATGGGGAAATAAATTATTTTAAGATCCTAAGGACCAATTTCTAAGCCTAGGCCTGTTTATTTTTTTTTGAGACAAGGCTTAGCTATGTAGTTCAGGCTGGCCCTAAACTCACTATGTAGCTTAGGCTGGACTCAAACTTGTGGCAATCATTCTGCCTCAGCCTCCCAAGTCCTGAGATTACAGGTGTGCTTCACCATGCCAGGCTTTAAAGCCTGTTTTTGTAACTCAGATTTTACTGGAATACAGTCATGTCCTTATAACAACAGAGTTGAGGAATTTCAAGAGAGACTGTAGGGCTGCAAAACCTGAAATATTCACTATCTGGCCCTTTAATCACTGTTCTAGGTCCTTGTTTTACCTAACTGTGAAACAGAGCTTGATGCTATACAAATCTTAGCAGTTAAATGGGCATTCTTTTTACTGTTTCTGGATAAAAATCGGTGTAGGTAAATATAAGAGCTAAGAATGATATGATTTGTTTTAGCTCCCTAAAAATAAAAGAGAAGAAAATCCCTATTAGTATGTACTATTAACTTTTAGGAGTAGTGCTATGCTACAGAAGAGAGAAAATGGTTCAGACTGCAGCTTTATTACTTATTAGCTTTGTTATGAGGCCCCTGGTCAGGCATGTGAGCCCCTCTACAGGCTAGTAATGTGCTTTCCACTAAACATATTCTTTACATATTCAACATTTAGAGAGACTAAATGTTGCAGGGTAATCACCTTTAATGTTTCCAGGAATTAGCTGGAGCCAAATCTTGCATACCATAATTCAGCAAAACTAAAGAGTTGAAGGTGACCTTTCACTCTCCTTAGCAGGCACAGTTAGTGATTACATATTGCTATTTGATCATGAAGTAAGAAAGGGTCCCTCTTCCACATTTCCACTACATTCTCCTGTGCCAATCAAAATGCTTGTCCAAGCTCTCCTGGAGAGAGATTCTGATCATTGTAGTTTTCTCAATCATGGTATATTTCCAGGGATATTTTAGTATCTTTTAGAAATTGTTTACCTGATAATGGCCTGGCTGGCATGCTTCTTAATCAAGTTTTGTTTATGTACTTTATAGAAGTTACTAAATCTCTCTGCTTCATTTTATTGTTTATAAAATGAGGACAAAACCATTTAGTTTACACAATTATTGAGAATGAGAGATGGTATATATTATGGTTTGGATCTAAAATGTCCCCCAAGTCTCATACATTCAGATATGGGGCTTTTAGAAAGTGATTGTACCATGCAGGTGGCATACTCATCAGTGGATTAGTCCACTGCTGACTACTGTTCAAAGGTGGGGCCTGGTCAGAAGAAGCAGGGAACTGGGGGAGTGACCTGGGAGGGTGTATTCTTTCCTTGGCTCCTCCCTTCTCTCTTTGCTTCTTGGCATGGGTTGAGCAGCTTTCCTCTGCCATGCCATTTCTACCTTGGAGCTAGCTGGCCACAGACTGAATCCTCTGAAACATGAGCCAAAATAAACCTCTCCTTTAAATTTCAGGTGTCAGGTATTGTGTTTCAGCAAGGGGAAAATGATTAATTCAGCATGGTATACTGTCTAGCATAGTACACAGTAGATAAATATCAGTGCTGACTGCCCTTCTTAATTTAATCACTTTTATTTTTTAGGATTATTTTCTCCTGGCACTCAGAAAATGCAAATTAACTTGATACTGAAATATGATCAGAAAGAGAATTTTGGACTTGTAATGGTTTGTAAGCTTTTCATTGTTCTCCTTCATGTTTGTGACTAGCTAATCAAAATAAGCATATTTTGGGCAGCATTTATTATGCTTCAGAATAAGGCGAACTGAAAGGACACAAATACCTATTTAACAGATAATTGTGAAGCAGAGAGGGCGTTAAAATGACACAATCACTATACACTAGAAGTGCATTTGACTTTCAGGTAATTTTTTAAGGCACGATAAATAAAATATCTAAATTTGTACATATTTTTTACTTAAGGAAAGAGAAATTGTGCAATTTATTTCAAATTAAGATCCTATCTAAATTGATTATAGGATTTTAATATCACAAAAGCTAATGGTACATTATAACTTCTCAAAAATCATCCTCTTCACTGATATAAAATTTAAAAGCTTCACTATCACAATCTCTTGTGATATAACTAGGTTACATTTGTTAATTTCCCATGAGGCATACAGGAATTTAAAATATACCAAACAAATGAAAATTAAATGTTAATACTTACATGCAGTACACAAATATGCAACAGCTGTAAATCATTGGGAGTTCATCCAATAGCTATATGAAACAAAGACAGATAATAGACTTGAACATGATGGAGTTACAATTATAATACAAATCAAAATAAAACATCAGAATGATTATCATCTCTTGGGTTGGGGATGTAGCTCAGTGGTACAGCACATGCTTAGCATGTAAAAGGCCCTGAGCTCAGCTGGGTGTGGTGCCACACGCCTGTAATCCCAGCAGTTGGGACGCAGAGGCAGGAGGATCACCAAGAATTCAAGGCCAGCCTGAGCTACATAGTGAATTCAAGGCCAGCCTGAACTGCACAGTGAAACCCTGTCTAAAAAAACAAAAACAAAGGCTCTGGGCTCAATCTCTGGTCCTCCCCCTAAAAGACTGTCATCTCTTATTTGTCATACATATTTATCATCATTTACTTTACTCTCTAAGTATGTATAGTTGTTGCCTTTGAACAAATAAGGCTATCCATCCCTCTGTCCTAGTCTATATACCTAAGTAGCATGTCCAACTTACTATTCATGGAAGATAGCCATGTACAGTTCAAACCATTCAGAATCACAAACTATGATATTATATTTCTAGGAAAGCATGATGTCCACTATCTATATGTCTATAGGTCTTATCAGTATTCTCTCTTTTTCTTTTCCTTTTTTTTTTTTTTTTTTTTTGGTGCTGGGGATTGAACTCAGGACCTTGCACTGGCTAGGCAAGCACTTCAACCACTGAGCTAAATCCCCAGCCCCTCTTCTCAGTATTCTTTTGCATTTCTTTTCTTCCTATAATATTTTAAGTGGGTAAAATATCCACTAACATAAATAACAAGATGTATTAAGGTCAGGGAAATAATTTTATTAATTCAAGTAGCTTTATGACTCTAAAAAGTAATAGTTGTTATTATGAGCAGAATAATAGCAATTAAGGCCATTATTTATTAAACTGCACACTGGAGATTAAGGTGGGTATTACACATATTTCTAATATTCTTCTTTTTTTCTTTCTTTTTTCTTTGGATGCTGAGGATGGAACTCGGGGCCTTGTGCCTGCTAGGCAAGTGCTCTACCACTTGAGCTAAATTCCTAACCCCTTTTTTTTTTCTTTTTTTCGAGACAGGGTCTCACTATGTAGTTCAGGCTGGCCTTGAACTCACCATTTTGCCCAGGCTGGCCTCAAACTCATGACAATACTCCTGCCTCAGCCTTCCAAGTGTTGGGATTACAGGTGTGTATTGCCATGCCTGACCTATTATTTCTAATCTTTAGGCCAATTCTATTGAGTTTATCACTAGATACAAAATTAATTGCACAAGACATTACACCAAGAATCAATACATGGGATCACATTAAGTAAAAAGCTTCTGCACAGAAAAGGAAACCAACGGGTAAAGAGACAACCTACAGAATCGGAAAAAAATTTTGCCAGCCATGCCTTGGGCAAAGGACTAATATCTAGAATATATAAAGGACTCAAACAAATTAGACACCCAAAATAAAAGACCCAATCAAAAAATGAGCAACTGAAACAACTAGACACTTTTCAAAAGAAATACAAGTAACCTGTAAATACATGAAAACATATTCAGCATCTTTGGCCATTAGAGAAATGCAATCAAAATAACGATGAAATTCCTACCTTATTGGTGAGGTTGTGGGGCTCCCACATTGTTGGAGGGAATGTAAACTAGTACAGCCACTACAGAAATTAGTATGGAGATACCTCCGAAAATACTAAAAAAGAAATTCCATTTGATCCAGCCATGGGTATTCGTCCAAAGGAGTTAAAGCCATCATATTTCAGTGATACATGCATACCCATGTTTAAACAGCAGTATATAACTCATAACAGAAAAATCTTGGAAAAGGCCTATATGTCCACCAGCAGATGACTAGATAAATAAAATGTGGTGTGTGTGTGTGTGTGTGTGTGTGTATATACACACACACACACATACATACACAATACAGTACTACTCAGCCAAAAGGATAAACTTGAGTCATTTATAGGAAAATGGTTGTATCCTGAAACCATAATGCTAAGTGAAATACGTTAGATCCAGAAGATTAAATATCGCATGGTTTCTCTTACATGAGAAATCCAGGTATAAATAATTTAAAGAGCAAAATAAAAGGCAGATGTAGGAAACAGGGGGACAGACTTTGTGGAGATAGAAAGGGGATCTGGGGAAGGGAGAATATGCAAGGAGGAAGGGGAAGTAAAAGTGATCAGATGAGTGTATTTCTTATGTATTGCAAGCATACACTAATAAACAAAAGGAGGCAAGAATAGTACGGTATGCCATTGAAAATGTTTAAGCAAGGGGGTGGTGGTGTGTTTTAAAATTCAGACTTTTATTATTTGATTTTGTGGCCAACAGATGACAATTGCCATGAAAAAGTGTTATGATTTAGATCTAGAATGTCCCCCAAGGGCCTCATGTGTTCAGAGTTGGGGCTCTTGGAAGGTGACTGGATCATGGGGTTACCATAGCAGAATTCAGGGGTTGAGTGTGCTTTTGGGAGGAGGGGCCTGGTCAGAAGAAGGGTCACAGATAGCATGCCCTGGAAGGGTATTTCTCCTTCCTTGGCTCCTCTCTTTGCTCTCTGCTTCTTGACTGCCATGTAAATTGCTTTCTTCCATGGCAGGCTGTTCCATCATGTCATTTCTGCCTTGGAGCCAAGTGACCATGGACAGTAACAGTGAGCCAAAATAAACCCCCTCTGTCTTTACATTGTGGATGTTGGGTTTTGTTCCAGCTATGAGAAAGTGACTAAGGGAAAAAGATAAGTCTGTTAAGGTTCCAACAAAGAGATACACCAGAGTCCACTGGGGGCACAAAGAACAAGGCGATAAGAGAGGTTAAGAGTCTTTATGGTGATTTCCACAGGAAAGGCAAGACAAGTGATGGTAAACAAGGCCAGTCTGAATAATTTTGGCAGTCGCTAGTGATCAAGTGAATAGGGCAGAGGGGTACAGACTCCTAGAGTGTGAGAGCCAAATCCAAGAAGTGGTTTGAAGTATGAGTTTATAGTCTGCATTTGAAAATCACTGTCCTGGTATTGTAAGCTGCTAGTGATCTCTAAAAACTAAAAGCCAAAGGATGGGCAGTCTTCCCCCATTCAACAAGGTATCAGGTGCTAGACCATTAAAAATGCAGAAATACAGTTAATACATGATGTCAGATCAGGCATGGGTAGAAAGTGTTCTGAAGGAGAAAGGAGGAGATGAGGGAGGATGAGCAGAGGTTACTGTAGAAGTTCAGGCTAGAGAAGTTGTTGCTGGTATGAAGGTAGCAGAAGGGAATAGGCATAAGTGAACAAGCTGTAGAAATATTTAGGAAGTAAAATAAAGAAGAGATTTATTGTCAATTTCACATAAAGGCAAAGGAGATGAAACTGCAAAAAATGACTCAAGTTTTTTGCTTAAATATTCAGTGAGCACAGTATAGTTTACTGAGATAGAGAAACTCACAAGAACAGTTTTCAGCATTTTGAGTTTGAGCTACCTGAGAGACAAGTAGAAATGTCAATTAAGTTACTGGAAGTAAAAATCTGTAGCTCAGAGCTAAAGTCTGGATGTTGGTGGCTTACTTGTTCTTTTTAAAGGATTAAACGGAACTGAGTATATACGAAAAGGATATTCATTTTAAAATCTGGGTGGTAGAAATATAAAAGTCTTATTAAAAACCATAACTAACAAAATTATGACTGGTAAAAGAGCAGAGATGGGATACGTATCTGAAGATGACTCCAGAGAAGAAGGTAGGGTCCAGGTCACAAAAGCTTACAATTCAAATTTATGAGCTTGAATGGATAGTACTCAAGGGGTTTAAAAAATACATACTGAGGTAGAGTAGAAAAAATAAAGATAGGTAGAAAGGAGACAAGGAAACTCATAGCTTAAAAATTGAACTTTTAAGAAGACCACAAATTCAGGACAGTCAGAGTTACCCAAAGTTACCCATGTCTGTACTCCCTAGGCTGATTTATGCATTTTTTCTTCCAGGCCCATCATATCCAAAAGCCTCAGAGACACTCCAAGTCTATAAATTGGCCTAGAAGACAAGTAAAGGGCAGAAACTTGACCTTAAGAGAAACAGATTCAAAGGTTTCAAAGAATGTTTTTAGACAAAATGTCTTAGATCGCCCATTTAAAAAAAATACAACACACAAGGGCCTGCCTGTGCCTTTCTAAAGGCCTTTCTAAGTGCCTTTCTTTTACTTTACCAGTAAAATGAACCATTATCTTTCTACCTGTGTGTCATCACTTTTCTCCTGTAGTAAACCAACCCTGAACTTCCTATAGATTCACAAATTCCACAGATTTCCATCGCCAAAAACACATAAATATTCCCAGCTCTAGAATATCATGTGTGTGTCTCTCTCGAAGGCTAGCACTCTATTTTCCTTAAGTGTGTACCTTAAATTCTATTTAACAGACCTCTGCATGCCTCTTGCTGACATATCTGAAAATTCCTTTTCTGTGATAGAAGTCAGCAAACCTGCAACCCACCCTGTGGATGGGTTGAGTCAAATTTCTCCATCTCTATTTGGGGGAATCTCCTTGTTCAGAGAGAGTACCATGTGGTCTGAAGAATGGGGATTGCATTTCAAATATCTCATCCTCAACACTTGTGTAGGAACTACCAACACTGCTCAACGAATGAAAAGAATTAGGTTTTTTTTTCCCCGAGATGAGGGTATTGCTAAATTGCCTCAAAATGCAATCCTCCTGCCTCAGCCTGCAGAGTAGCTGGGTTTACAGCTGTGTGTGTGTGTGTCACTATGCCCAGCTGAGACAATTATTATTATTATTTTTTTTCAGAACTGGGGATGAAATACAGGGCCTGCACACTGAGCCACATCTCTAGCCCTTAATTTTTTTTATTACTTTTATTTCAAGATATGGTTTCATTAAGTTGCTGAGTTGCTCAGGTGGGGCTCCTGCCTCAGCTTTCCAGAATACTGGAATTACAGGCTTGTGTCACCATGCCCAGCTGAGACCCTGTTTTAAAAAACTAATAAAAGGCTGGGGAAATAGCTCAATGGTAGAGCGTACATGAGGTCCTGACTTCAATCCTTAGTACCTCAAAAAAGAAAAACGTTTTAATTTCATCCATTTCTTTTTACCTTTTTTCAATGTTGCTACTAGAAAACCTTAAATTACATATATTCCTCATATTTTATTTCTACTGCACAGTGATGCTCTAGAAGTTTCTAAATTAGTGAGGATAAACCACTAGATCGGACACTTAATATGTAATCTCTTTAAAGCCAGGGCAGGAACTAAAAATCCTTGCATACTTCTAAAACTTTTCCAGCTAGAGAAACTGAGCCATTGAATGTATGCCACAGAGATGTGAAAGAATATAGGCATCTAAGAATCAGAATATATTGTTTGGGTGAATTGATTATGTCATTTTAAGATGTCGCCAATGTGACTTATATACAGTGTTGTTCTAAGATTGTACATGCCAGGATAAAGTTTGCCAAAAAGCTATACTGTTTTCACTTTGCTGTTTGTTTGTTCTTTTTAACAGAGAATTTATCTTGCTTCTCAAGCAGTGTTGATCTTTTGAAGTTAAAAAAAAAAATCTCCAGAGATTAAAAATCTCTTTTATGTGTTTTTCTCAAATCTAAAGTGTCTCTGATTTAGAGAAATAAGCATTTAGTCAATTTTGACATTACTAACCTGCATTTCATATTTCAGAGTCATGTGGAAGCACCAGGATCCCATTCCTACCACTGAAATTAAAACAAATAAAAAAATTAGTATGAAATTCTTTGGGGTTGGCCACAGACCCAAGATGACAATAAGACATTTCAAAGCACTTAGTTTTAAGAGAAACAAGGTTTATAAACTCTTTTGGCCAGATACAGCTGACTTTGAGTAAGCTCTATAATTGAAATTTTGGAAAAGAAGAAAACAAATGCAGTATAAGTTTTCTGAAATTCCTTCCACTAAGGAATTTACTAGGCTAACAAATTCTGTTATTTTTATAAAATACATTAATGGATGCTCAGGTTAAGCTTTACTGTGCACACATAGTTAGCTACTTGTGAATACTCCCTTGTACTTGTGATCTAAAAACCGAGCTGTATGCTTACTGAGAGCCAGTCACTTGTTTGTCCTCAAATCTGTTAATATCACTGTATTGAGTTATCAGAAATACTATAAAAAGAAAACTATCATTTGTATAAGAGCTATTTCAAATATTTAGACTCTACAGAAGTAAGTTGGTGATCAAAACTGCTGTTAAATTAGGTATGGATAAGATGTCTGTCTGTCAGAGATTGGGAAAAATAGTAAAAATCAAAAACGATTCTGTATTTATGCCTCAAGTTCTCCCCAAATACCTCCAATTTAAATTATTTTTAAGTTAGAGATTTAAAAAACGTTTGCTATTTAATTCAAGAAAGGCTAAATGAGAACTAAAATTAGGGTTTTGTATTCAAGTGCCATACCCTACACAAGTAATCATCGAAGACTATATAATAATGTTTAAACAAAAATTAAAAAATTAAGAATATATTTTTCATTAATTTTATGCTTCAGCTTTAAAAAAAATTAATTGGCTAAACATCAGCCTCTATAACATCTAGTAACAGGACTTCATCTCTGATTGAGTTCAGCTGAGCATTTATTGAGCACCTTCAGTTAGAGTTGCTGAGGTAAAAAGATAAGATCCAGCCATTTGCCTTCAAGAAGCATATGGTTCGTTTGTTAAAGATGAGATATTTGAGTGTGTTTGGAGTTATTTCTGCATCTTCTAGCCTGTTCCATTGGTCCTCGGGTCTGTCTTCGTGCCAGTACCATGCTGTTTTTATCACAGAAGCTTTATAATACAATTTCAAGTCGGGGACTGGGATGCCCCCTGCCTTATTCCTGTTGCCCAGAATTGTTTTTGCTATTCTTGGTCTCTTCTGGTTCCAGATAAATTTCATGATTGCTTTTTCTAATTCTGTGAAGTATGTTGTTGGAATTTTGATTGGAATTGCATTAAATCTGTATAGTAATTTAGGAAGTATGGCCATTTTCACTATGTTGGTTCTTCCTACCCACGAACATGGAATGTCTTTCCATTGTCTGAGATCTCTTTCAATTTTCTTTTTTAGAGTACTGTAGTTTTCAATGAAAAGATCTTTTACTTGTTTTGTTAGATAGATTCCTAAGTATTTCATTTTTTTCGATGCAATTGTGAACGGAATAATTTCTGTTATTTCTTTCTCAGTGAGTTTGTTATTAGTATATAGGAATGCTATTGACTTTTGGGTGTTAACTTTGTATCCAGCTACACAACTGAATTTAGTTATTAAATCTAGAAGTTTTTTGGTGGAATTCTTGGGGTCTTCTATGTAGAGTATCATGTCATCTGCAAATAATGATAG